>SCDS01000196.1:0-69336 GCA_004149465.1 Drosophila nigromelanica | reverse complement strand
CATGATAAATGAACCAACAACAAACAAGAAGAAGAAACGCAAAGAAAGAAACTTATTCCTTGTGCTTTTTAATTTGACAAAAGCGAGCACAGGAAATTAGCGTAAGAAAGGGGCAAGAAAAACACAACTCGACTTGCCACTTGGTTGCCTGATTGAAAGGGTTGCCCGGTTTGTTCGGCTACTTCGACTGCGCTTGCAGGTCTGTTGCGAACACTCGAATTAGCCAAACTGCTCGAATTCTGCGCAGCTATGCAAATTTCTTTTCGCAAACTCGCAACTAATTTGCCACAGCATCAGCTGCGGGCAGTCGGAGCGCTTTTTGTTGTGAGGCGTCGACAGCCATTAAATGGACACACTAATTACTAGAGTTCATGCAATGCTAATTACCACTGTCATCTCTATACTCATACCAAAATGCCAGTACACAAATATTTTATGCATTTGCAATTGCAGCTGGCAGTGTGCATAAATTTGCACCCAGTTCCAGGATATTGTGTGGGGCATTGTGGGGTTCTGTGTCTGTCTGGCTCTACCCAGGATCTGTGTGTTGTTGCCAATGCATAATGGCCAAATGTATTGATTATGGCCCGCGTAAATGTTTTGCAAATTAACGATCTCTGAATGCCCATAAATAATGTATGCTATTACGTATATAAACGCACTTATTAAGCTAATTTATGCAATTGAAATTTTGAAAATTTAGCAAACAAACCATCAAGTGCAATAAATGCAACAATACTCATTTTAAGGCTATCAATGTTTAGTTTTGGCTGTAGTCAATTGAGTGTTCAAATCTTACAAAGGTCATAATATTTACAATTAAACCTATATACCAGGAAATTAAAATGGTGTCTACTTCTTCTTCATCGTAAAAATATACCTTTCTAAATTCTTTATTGAATCTCCAATCTATTGATTGATTCTGAATTACAATATAATTTATATAAAATTATAATAAATAAAAAATAAAAATTCGCTGTTGAACCTATTTATATTTAAGACAGAATGATATAACTTTGCTGGCGCAATACAAAATATATTTCACTTTTTTAATGACAATTAATTTAATTGAGTTGAATTAGTAAATCTTCTGATTTTCTGCACAAATCATAATTTTTGGCTCTCTTTATGAAATGCCAGTCATTAACAACACTTCAGTGACTACACCCCCAAGAAACACCCGCACACTTCCACACCCACATACTTCCACACCCACACACTTCCACACACACACACACAGCTCACAATCAAGCACTGTTTGAGCTGCTTGCACAGGAACCGAATCCGGACCCAAGACAAGTCAAATCAAATTGTGTCAGGAGCTGGACAGAGGCGACCGGAGCCGTCGAGCAGTCACTTGACCGAGAAGAGGGGGCGGGCAGCGTGAATGATTGAAATGTATTCAATTGTTTGATTGACTGACTGAATGAGTCAGTCAGTGAGTCGAGCGACCGACAATGCATGATTAATGACCGACGGCTCTGTCGGCGGGGGAATTAAAAAATTATTCGAGCCAAATTTGTTGGCAAATGTAAAATGCTAGGCACCATCAATGTAATCGTTATCGCCATCTTTATCGCTATCTGGCCGCCATCAGCAAGGCTATGAAAAAGGAATTATGCGTCAATTACTTTTGGGACCAACAGCGACTGTCTGTTTAGCATTTGTCAGTCATTAATCAAACAATTTATGTTAATTGAATTGACTGCGATTTATGGCAATTTTTCAATCGGGCTCCCAATGCTCTTCCCATACACATAGTTTATGTATCCGTTGCATAAAATATTCCAATCCCAGTAATAGTGATGATGATGACGACGATGATGATGATGATGATGATGTTGGGCATGTTAGATAGTTTACTTGTCCGCAGTGACACACATCTTTATGCATATCTGGGGCCGACTGATGCCTTTATAGCCAAGCTTAGCGCAGCAATTGACCCCGTTAGCCAAACACATGCAGAGAAATGGGCTTCAAACACTGCAGCTTGCCTTTAAATTTACTATATGTAACGAAGACTTGGCTCTTGGACACCTAAACCCATATTTAGTTACCTTGAGTACAGCCCAAAATGTGATTTAAGGCATGTTTAACACAAACAGCTCCGCCTACAAAGAAGAGAGCTCCATCGTACTCGAGTTCTCCGTGCTGATGTAGACCTATGTCCATAAAATATGCAAGCGCACGAGGCACAAAATTGTTTGCAGTTGCTTTTGAAAGCATCTGAAAGTGTTGCCATCATTGTACAGTAGGCTGCATTAGCTGCAAGTTGTGTCTTTCAAATATTCAAAAATATAGAATAGAACATAATTCATTTTAATATTTATTACTTAAAATTTTTTAAGCTTATTGTATGGCTTTATTTTCTTGTTGCAATTTTTAGCAGTTAAGTTGTGCTGCTGTTGTAGATGCGAGTTGATGCGGGACAGTGGAAACATGTACACAAGTCAAAGCATCGACTGATGGTGTCAATGTTGCTGTGACGTTCGGATCGCTAGCATTGCTGCTACTGCTGCTGCTGCAACCGCAGCCCAAACAAACCAGTGACACACAGCCACACACACACACGCACACACAGATACACCGACGGCAGATCTATGGTAGAATTGGTATTGGTTTTAGCCGAGAAGTGGCATTCTGGCCAATGGCATTTGCAATTGCCCAAAACGTTGAGGTTTGGCATTGCCAGCGGCTGATTTGGCCGGTAGTTAACTTGTTACATTCATAGTGCTTGACATTGTTGCTTATTTTCTGTGGTCTGGTTTTGTAATTAAGTGGAACTCGATATGCTCAATGGTGCTCATTGCATTTGAGCCTACCCCCTTCTCGCACTCTGTCTTTCGCTCTCTTTTGCTATCCTTTGGCTCTGGGGCTAGCGCTGTTTGTCTAAAATGGGCCATAAAAATGGACAAATCTTTTGATTTGTGTGCCAAATTGCTTAATCCCTGCACGCATATGCCACTTGACCCAATTTTTAATCACTTTCCATGCACACATGCTCACTCCATATGTAAGTGTGTGTGTGTATGTGTGTGTGTACAGGTGTGTGGGGGTGTGGCATAAATTTGTGCCTTAAAACTTGCAGGCATCGAGGCAAAAGTTTCAGCTGCACGTTTTAAGCTATCCCACACAGTCACAAACGAGCTTA
This sequence comes from Drosophila nigromelanica, assembly GCA_004149465.1. NCBI lineage: Eukaryota > Metazoa > Arthropoda > Insecta > Diptera > Drosophilidae > Drosophila > Drosophila nigromelanica. Next base: position 66,185 of record SCDS01000196.1, on the reverse strand, counting down.
AAAACTAAAACAGAACAGCAGCAGAATGGAACAACTACACAAAAGGTAAGCAAATGTTTCAACTCTACTTGGCGATGGACAAGGTGGCAACTCTTCAACTATCGTTATCGTTGTAAGAATTGTAATAAACAGTTAAAAGGAGGAAAAACATATACATAAATACATATATACAAAATATAAATTAAAATTAAAATGAGAAAATCAAATAAACCCACATCAAACTTAATTTAATGAATAATACTTTCCATAAAAGATTCATAGTTAAATTTATGTTACACTTACTCCAACTAACAAATTTACCTTAAAACAACATATAAGTATATATATACTTATTGTCATCTCTATTTTCAACTACATTTCCTAAGGTAATTTTGTGCAACAAATTTCTAAAAATTTCTACATATGCAACGACACCTAAAGAGGACAATGTGTGTATGTTGTTATTGTTGTTGTGCTTGTGTTGTTTTTGCGCACTGTTGTGGGCGCAAAAAGTTTAACAATAATAAGCAAATGCCCAAAAGCCAAAAACTTTCAGCCGCATGGCTACAATTGGCACTAAAAACCACAGGCAACTCCAACTCAATCCCCTCCCCCTTCTCGACGCTTAGAAATGTTGTTGCCTTTGCAAATGCGATTAAATATGGCAAAAGTTGTGCGTACACACGTCGACCATTTTATTTAGATTGCGCAACAAAGCCAAACGACAACAGCAACAACAACAATAACAGCATCAACAACAGCACCAAAGGGCATCGAGAGGCATCGCATTTTGTATACTCACTAACAAGGCTAACACATGTTTCTCTAGCCAAAAGCACAGCACAATTCTGTTAACAATTTTATTATTAAAATGCTGCTGTCAGAGCTGCAAGTGTGTGTGTGCGAGTGTGTGTGTTGTTGTCTCTCAGTTGCATGGCAATTTTCAGTTGGCCACAAAATGCATTAGTGACACACTTTCCCACACACACCCTCGCACACACACGCACTCACACACACTCGTACGGTTAATGGTGCAGTTGGTGTAGATAAAGCTTAGCAATATATGAATGTATAATCATATATATTAGCATGCTAATTATCCATCTATATCTAAATACAGCATTGGTTGACCACATTTCTAGTTTCGACAATACATTTATGGGCATGGATATAATTAAATTTATTGCAAATAAAGTCAAATTGCACAATAACAATATTGTATTCTTTTTCAGTTTTAAATGCTTAACCAAAAATAATGTTGAATAAAACCAAACGTTACTATCAAGTTTCATAAGAACTGTTGCTGCCAATATTGGTCAGGTCTTCCAGTTGAATTCTATGCATATAACTGTAAACTTTTCAATTTGTTAGCAGCAGCAGCTGTACTAAGCCAGCTTATCACATTGACAACATTTAGCTACCTTGTATGTACGTTTATTGTGTGTGTGCATTCAATTTACACACACACTGAAACACACAGGGACAACGCTCCTTTTGGCGGCATTGTGCTGGCCTCTTGCAGGTCCACTTGACATGTAATTATCGCTTATTAAGCCGAAATCATCAAAAGCGCCAATCAACAGCTGCAACAAAGAGTCTGCTGAGTGGTTGGGGATGGGGAGGGGGCTACTTAAATGCATTTAAATGTAACTCTCCATTAAGCATGGCATGGCTATGCTGAGTATGTAAAATGCATATAGACGAGTATTTATAATTATGGCACTGAAAATTGGTCAGCAACGTGGAGTTAACAACGTTTGGTCAGGCCGTACGGCAGCTGGATAACGGGACGGCCGAGCAGCGGGACGACAAAAAGTCAAAATGAGCCGCATATAACAATGAATTTTAATTGCAATTGCTGGCAGCCGCAAAAAAAAAACAACAACAGCAGCTGGGACAGAAAAAAAAATTAAAACACAGAAAAAAACGTACTCTCAAATGGTGTTTAAATTTATGCGTGAAAATTATGTTTAATAAATGGATTACAATAGCAACAATAACCAACAGCCAACAATATTTTGTCATTATGTTGGGCCACAATTGTTAGTGTGCGTATGTGTGTGTGTGTGTGTGTGTGTGTGTGTGTGTGTGGTTGATTGCGTGGGCAATAAAAAGATCAGCGGCTGTCAAGCCAAGTCTCTGAAAGGACACACAGCACACATGACAGAGTGCAACAGACTGCACTCACATAAATATTATTGTAATAAAGTATTGCCACATAAATTATTGGATTGTAAGACTCAATTTATAAATTACTTTGCATTGTGTGCATTAATGATAATCGCTGACTGTACGGCATGAGCTCTTAAGTGATATGGTAAACTTAATACTTAAAATAATTGTGGGTCTATAGCAGTCGACTTTGTGGATATTTTTATAGTACAGACCTAATTTGAAGCACTGTAACAAGCTGAAGGAACTGTAACTTGTGGCTGCGCCCGTTGGAATAAACAGCGAAAATGCAACCATTTGATTTTAAGCGCAACTCTCAGGTTTCCAATTCATGTGATATAAGGCGCTCAGCTAAAGGCATATCAAGTGGCAGCCCAAAAGCGTGCAATAGCTTATGGCAGCCACTGTAGATGCAGCTGCACTTTGGCAGCATTGTAAAGTTTTTCTGGTTCAAAGCGCCGGCAGCTACGCCTTGGTGCTACAAGGATGCATTAGGCATGTGGCACACGTAAACACTTAGCGCGAGGCATGCCCCAGGGTCAGTTAGCCACACACCCGCACACAACTTTCGAGTGAGAGGCTGGCCGTTGGCAGGTGCTGTGTAATTAACTTAATTTTTCAGTGCTTTCATTGGATTAACAGCGTGCAGCATGTTGCATGAGATGGTTGCTGCCAAAGCGACTAATTTAAGTCAGAAATCATCATTTTACTCCACTCCGAAGCGTGTCAGGTGTCGGCGTCAACGCTTGTCAGCCTCTGGCTGCTTGCCAAATGGCTCAGTGTCCAGGTGACCCCTTTTTACCCGTATGCCACAGAGTGTGCATGTGTGTGTGTGTGTGTGCGAAGGGGTCACCAAACATACTCATAATGTGCGCTAATGTGCATAATGTAGGCGACACGCACACATGCACATCAACTCTCGCATGCGCTAACCAAGTCAGCAGCACACGTGCCACACAGCCACATCGACTGCCACACGTGGCACGCGGAGACAACAAACACAAAACAGGCAATTTAACAGGCCATCAACGTTGATGGTGCCGACAATGATGTTGTTGATGGCAGCCTGGCTAGCAATAACAACCAGCCAATAAGTAGAGCAACATCAACTACACCAACAACAACAACAACAACAACAACAACAACAACTCTCTCAAAGGTTTAAAGAAACAACAACAGTTAACAAGGCCTATTCCAAGCTACGAGGATATTAACAATTTACAAAATGGGCCATGCGACGATGTTGAAACTCGTTTAAGGTTTGTGAACCGCTTTAAAATGATTCAGCAGTCGCTCAGATTCAAAAATCTTTACGTTTTTAAGCCAAGATGTAATAATATATGTTGAAAGAGATTTAAACTAATTTTTAAACAAAAAATGTGAATTAAGTTTGACACGTTAATGAATATATCCTCAAAAGAAAATACTTAATGTATAAGAAATTATCTAGTTTTTCGTTTAATTCTTTATTCTTTTGCAAATGCTTTAAATACAGGATCAGTTGTAAATATAATTAGTTGCCAGTTTAGAGTTCTCTAAATTTCTTCTACTTTATTAATAAGTTTGCATTTTGACTTGATTTCATAAGCTGCTTTATATTTCCGTGGAGTTTTCGGTATAGAGCGGTTACGGGGCGTATGCGTGATGTACTCCTCTAGGACTGGCTGCAAGCGCAGCGCGTAAAATCAAACGGCAACTGAAATGAAGCCCTTTCAAGGCGGTTGCTTTGAAGGGACTCGAGTCACGTCGTTGCCAGAGTTTCGCTGGAATGAATTTGAGTGCCAGCTGGCAAGTTGGGCGTAATGCGCACGTAGAGGCCGTACGGCGGAAAAGGGAATGCCTAATGCAAGCCCGAAACTTTACAGCAGTTAAGAAGAGGAGCGAGCTATTTGTGGCTGCATATGCAATATCTATTGCACAGGCTCTGGGCCACAAGATTGTTAAATGTGGCTTAATTAGGGTTACAAAGTGTTTTGGCCAATTGAGTCATCTTTTTAAGTAGGAGCCATTGTACGAGTCCTGCAAATGGCCTTTAATCAGCTTACAGCACATTGTGTTGGACTACAGGACTGCAACCTGGTCCGAACGCCACTGTTTAAGCCGCTTTGAGCTGGTTGTTGACTGTTGGCTGCTCTTTGAGGCCACGAACTGGCCCACATAGTTTTGCTCAACTCGTGTTATTCGTATTTATTTTTTTTTCTTGCCTTTTTTTTAATTTCATAAAAATGCTGGCAATGCTCAGAAAGAAACAAACTTATAGAGCATTCGACGTGGCTTGCTTAACGACTTTGCTTTGTGAAGCGTTTAAAGCTCATTTTCTGTGCCTCGTGAAACAGAAGAGCACCGAAGGCTAAAGCACTCTGATTATGGCTAACATGGTACAATAAAATTGGACTTTGGCTGATGCCTGTTTGTGTAAGAGTTAGGGTATTTTATTAAAATAATACCCTTTTTTAATTATCATATTTCTTGGTTCTTTTCATCTTACAGGGCATCTTTCCGTCGCCTGTGCTTAGCAGCTGCCACAGTCTCAGCTGCTTGTGGCACACACAAAAGGCAGGAAATTGAATAAAATTGCCATGTTATGATTATAGAAAGGAAGCGTGCAAGGTTCAGTCGCCAGCCAAAGACGTCGCCCCAGGGCTGGTGCAGGGGCAGGGACAGGGACAGGGGCACGGGGGGAAACGTGGCGGTGGCGACGTGCAGTGCAAGTGAAAAGTTGCTCGTTTGCTTTGCGGCTTTGCGGCTCCCACAATTGGCCCGCAAAAGAACTCAAGCACCGTGTTCGGAGTCACATTAACTAACTGCACGACTTAACTACCAACTGATAATGAGCCGGTTGACAGTTGCACTTTGACTCAATGGCAAACGGCATAATTTGCTGCCTGGCGAGAGGGCGTTGTGGGGCAGGCGGCTCCATGTCAACATTGGCCGCGGTCGATTCGGAATGGCAACCTTAAAATTGCTTTTTATGTTTTATTCGTGTTTTCTTTTTATGCTTACTGTTATTGTTGTTATTAACGCGTGAAATCAGCGCCCAGCAGGAGGCGTTATTAAATTTGTGTTTTAATTTTATTAAACAACGGCGTCCACTTTACACATCAATAACGCCGCGACTCCAATTGCCGCAACTGAAAGGCACATGAACAACAACAACAGCAGCAAATGTGGCAGCAACCGAGCTTCCCTTGTGGCTGAGCGTTAAAATATTGACATGTGCTGGTGGTGCCACTGTTGATGGTGCTGCTCACAGTGCGCGTTGAGGGGGGAGGAAAACCAGCGTATCACATGACCAGCATTGTTGCTGGACATCGCGTAAATAAAGCGTAAAATTGTGTGCATTTTCGCGCGTTGTTTGTTGTGTATTTTTTTAAAAAATGGAAAACACAAACAATCAAATGCATTTCACTCCATCTGTGTGTATGTGTGGGTGTTTGTGTGTGGGTGTGTGTGTGTGTGGTTGTGAAATGTGTTAAAATGACCTTTGGCTTTCATTGTCGCCACTGCCATAGCCAGTCCAAACAAGTGCATGCCCTGTAGTTCAGGTTGTCAAAGTGGGAATATTAAAAATAAGCTAAATTTAAAAAAAATATTTAAGCTATTTGCAAATTTGTATATTTTTCTGTTTAACAAAATTAATATCTTTTGAATATGCCATAGTTTGTTTTGGCAATTGCAAAGTGAGGTCTCAATTAAGATGGATTTTTAATACAAATTACAAATGTTTATTGGGTATCGCGTAGTCGAGCATGCCGCACTCGTAGTTATATCCTTTGTTAAAGCTGCTGCTCTTGCATTTTATTTGTTGTTTGTTTTTTTTCTGTTTTATTTTGTTTTTTCTTACAGCCTCAAGCTGTTGCGTTAATTGCATATTTAAATTTATGCTGTTAATTGTTGGCTATCCACGAGGATGCACTGCCGGTCGCCGTTTAAGTTATGGCTTCACGCAGTCCTGTTCCTTGGCAGGACTTGCACTGGCAGCGTTTCCGCTACCGTTCACTGGCTGCTGAGTGGCTCAGATGCATCAGCTGGTCGACATCAATTAAATGAATCCTTTGATAAGAAAAAGCCTGCAATAGCTCATATCCCGTTGGTCAGAACACGAGAGTGGCGTTCAAATGGATCGCTGAAATCTAAATTCTAAATAAATATTAAATCCTGTATGAGTAATTTACATATAATGAATAATACATAACTAATTTCATATTCCTATCAGACCTTAGAAAAAGAAAAAAAGCATTTTTCGTTTCCCAATTCAATTTCACGTGAATGAATAATAATATTAATTAGAATATTGAAATTATATTTATATATACTATAATTTAAAATAATATTAACACCTGATATGCGGGTTTTCGAATATTCACATCAAAATATTTGCTGAAAATAATTCTTTAAATCAGTTTAGTTTGCTGCAGTTGACTTTATTATTAACAATAATTGAGTTGCAATTCCGTAGGTGCTCAACAGAAGACAATATAATACAATGGAAGGCCGAGAGTTGGAACTCAGAACCAAATGGCAGGAAATGCAACTGGTTAAAATGGAAAGGAAGAAGAACATGAACAAACAAACTAGAATACACATTGAACTAAACAGGGGATGCAGCCGAGCCTAAGGCATCTGGGGTAGAGCATTTTTATCATTATTCGCATATGAATCCGAGCTTGCACAAAGCCTCGTCGATGTGGGGCTTCTGCAGTGCGTATGGCTGTGGCTCCAGTTGAAGCAGCTCCTCCATTCCGTAGCGCTTGACAGGCTTTCCCTCGCGCGGCATTTCGTAGATCTGCTTGAGAGTCGCGTCCCAAGCGGTGGGCGGTGTGGGCAGCAAGCCGCAGTTGGCAAAGGCGCGCGTGATGTTCCGGGCATGGGTCAAATTGCCCCGGCGCTGCTCCCCCTTGCCAGCCAGCGGAGCCGGTGGCCAGTAGCGTGGCACAAAGAGTTCGCGCTCCGGCTGCGATTGCGACTGCAGCTTTCTGCTGGTCACGGCCGGGGGAATGATGTTGGCCTGGCTGGATGGCACCATGGCGCGTTGTGGTGGAGCGTTCTCCTCCGGCGTGCTCAGCATCTTGACGGCCATATTGTTCTCCTTGTTGGCGCCAGCCGCCGCCTGGTTGGCCTTGGCCTTGCAGCGCTCGTCCCACTGTTTCACGGTCGGTATGTAACGCTTGGGTGGACCACTGGCCGCCGGCTGCTTGGGCTCCAACTCCGGCTCGGCGTCCAGTTTGACGGTACGCTGCAGGCAGATGTAGCGACTGGTTACCTGCAAGCCCTCGGCCTGCTGCTGCTTCAGCTCCAGCTCCTGGCGCATCTCGCGCAGTACGTTCTCGATGTGCTCGCGTTTGATGATGCGCAGCCGATTCACGCGGACGCGCTCCTCCGGCGAGAAGTCAACCGGCGAACGTGTGAGATGCACGATGATCTGCGGCTGGTCTGTCGGTTCTCGCATGCGTCGCTGCTGGACGAGCTTGAGCGCCTCCAGCGCCACCTTGCGCTCCTGCTCGCGCCGCTTCTCGTCCGGCGGGGCGGACTTTGTGGAGGCCCGCTCCTTTCCCGGCTTCTTGCGCTCCTTGTCCAGTGGCTGTGCTCGCTTCGGGTGCATCTCGCTGTTGGGCTCATCGAGATCGCTGGAGACTGCCAGCTTCAGGTCGGTTGTTGGTGCGATCGCTGCAGGCGGAGGGTGAGCGGACGGCGGGCAGAGGTGCGGCAACTCGGAGTACTTACGCGCTTTGCTGGGACGCTCCGTTTGTATTGGCTTGGGAAAACCCTTCCAGGGCAGCATCATCTTCGGCTGTGCCGGCTTGCGCTCGTCCAGCGCCTCAAAGTGTCGCTTCAGTTCGCTCAGACGCACCTCCTCCCCAGTGCCGGTGCCGTTGTCGTTCTTCGAGCGCGGCACAAATACGCTCGCGTTCACATTGAGCTTTGCTGCTGCAGTGGCTGCAGCTTCTTCTGCATCTGCATTGTTTTCTGATGTAGGTGTTGTTGCCGCTGCTGTTTCTGTTTGTGTTGCTCTGGTGGCTTCTGTGGCGCTGTCCTCGCAGTCGCTTTCGCTCTCGCTTTCCCTGTAGAAGCGCAGCAGCTCCGGCAGCGGCTTTTTCAATATCTCAAAGACGGCGCGACTTTTGATCAAGTTGTGCATCCTGGCTGGGGGATAATCACGTTCTATCGATACTTAACTGAGGAGCTTAGCAATATGTAACGAGTCTGAAAGCTACGGTCTGTTGACTGCTTCGATAATAATACACGAGTATTTACACATAACAGCTGTTGTCTGACAGCTCTCCTCAGGCCTGCTAACAACCTATCGAAAACTCAGAGCCTTGACAGTTAGTCCAACTCTAATTCATTCATATATACCTATATATATATATATATATTTATATATCTATTGATAGAATACTTTTGTGACTACTACTGCTTTAAACCTGTGTGTTAGAGATTAAACAAATTATTTGCTGAGCTGGAATCTTGTATTCATTGTCGAGCGTTTTCCGTTGTTGACATTTACGAGTAGAAAGGACAAGTGAGCAACTCGGTCAAGTGCAGCCAGCCTGAGAACGGGCAACGGGTAACGACATTCAATAAAACGTTTGCTGTTATTATGTGAACACGCTTAGATACACCCAACCATACACACACACACACACACACACAAACAGCCGTCTGGAGCTGCGCAAAATGAAATGCAATGAAATGAAATGAAAGAAGCGCACAGAAATATGCAATTTCACCTCAATCACTGTTGTAAGAACAAACAAACAATGGGGAGCTGCACTGCAGGAGCTGCTTGTGCTTGAAAACGGATTCCACACCCCCCTCCTTGGCCTGCTTATCCCGGTCGTTATCGTCATGCGAGCCACATGCTGTTTGCTCCGCTCACCGCTCGCTGTTCCCGCATCATTCTGAACAGAAGAGAAAGAAGTGCAATAAGTAAAACGTAATTATTGGTCCGTGCAAGCGGAGGCACTTGCAATTCCAATTGCAACAAATTGCCTGACAACCAACCCTGCATCGAGCTCTGGCAGCTGTCTGCCTTACATAAATCTGTCTTTTTAATGGATATAAAAACAGAATATTATCAATATTCCTATCTTCTCATCCATCTTTATGTTATGGCTTTCGTAATTCCCTATAATTTACCCATTTCACAGACGATTTTATTTTTGTAAACTCTTCTTAAAATGAATGGAAATTTTAAATACTATGATTTGGATTTCCGATTTTTGCCCATTGTCCCCTTTAAAAAAGTTGATAAAAATGAAGAATAAGAATATTTAAATTACAATTGATAGTCCTGGTCCGTACGATGCGGTTGAAACCCTTGTTATTTTTGACAAATTTCGTCAAAATATGGAATGGGGATTTTAAACCAAAGTAAATTTACCGGAATATGAAAGTTTTTAAATTCATACTTAATTAAAATATTTATTTGAACCAAACAAATTTCTTAAAAATGCTGCCTTTATGATTTGTAAATGTGGCTACTCCGATATGCAGTTAATACGTTGGCATAAGTCTAAAATAATTACTAGTTGGATCCATAAATTGTGCTACTGAGCGGCTTAACGAGTCGTTCTTTGTAAGCCATGTTGATGTCCAATCAAATTGCCGCTTACTGTCATAGTTAGTGACATTTTATAACTCATTAAATTGACTTTAAGCCACCTTTTTTCGCTTTGGCAACTTTTCCGCATTAATCCGCTTGTTCAACTTTCATTACAATTGCGCTTATCTGCATAATTGAAATGAATGTTTAACGATATTTGTAATTTAAAAATGAAATTGAGGAAACAAAATAAAAAAAAGAAATAAAATAAATAAAATTAAACTGCACACAAATGTGCATTGACATATGAAAAACACATCATTAATTTATAAATAACCAAATTATACAATTAATTGCCAAGGACAAGCATGATAAAAAAAATAAAATAAATACAAATATACAGAATACAAAAAACAATGATATAAAAAACTTAATCATTGACAAGAGAAGCAAATTTAATTTCACATTTGAATGCATAATTTAAATGCATTTATTGGGCTATTCAAACACTACCTTTGGACTCACAAGTAATTAAAATTTAAATAACTATCACTTGCGCGCACACTGGCCAACAAAAGAAGCGTTCTGGTTGGCTAAATGAATAAATAAAAAAAAAAATAAAAAATAAAAAATATATTACGCATACGCCACGTTCAACGAAGGCGAAAGTGAACAAATAAAAAATGAAAAATAAAGAAATGAAATGAAAACGTCGACAGGCAGACAAATGAAATTCATTAACATGATTCTAATTACACCAGACAATAGCAGTGACAGTTATCAAGGCAAGCGCTTAGTGATGGGCTGCAGAGGGCGGGGGTTGTGTGTGAATTTTGCATACAAATTGCCAAATTAATGAGCAAAACACAACCGCAGTAAATAAAAGCAAATAAATTTGAAAATAAACGCACATCCGCACACAAATTACAACAAGTAGGAATCATCACGTAAAGAGGGCTCTTCCAGGTGATACCCTGTAGCCAGATGTGGGGGATAGAAAAGTGAAATGAAGAATATAAATACAATAGGTCTGTGCAATTTTATAATCTTGTTTAAAGGCGGTTTTTTTCTTTTTATTTCAGGGCAGTGCATTACAGGGTATAAATTCTTGTTGGCATAATTATTCAGGTAAAAATTGATAACTTGTTGGCATGGCTAATTGGAGGCTAAGTAAATATTTGCATTTCAATACTCTTCGTATAGCCTGTAAATTATGCATGGAGTATCCCCTGTAAAATGTTGTGTAATCTAAAATCATTTGAAGAGCCAAAGTTGGCGTCCTATGAGTAGTCTGACATGTTTCCCCTATTTACAGCCTTGTCTGCTTGATGCAATTGTATATATGAATATTGGCATAGCTTTGATTTGATTTGTTTTATCTATTTACCATTTATTGTCCAAAAATTTAAATAGCTTTTGTTTCGCTTCTTAAATACAATTGCATTTTTGCACAAGTCCCACACACACGCTGCACATGCTCGAGTTAATAAGCCTGGCCATTTGTAGAACAGCTGCATTTTACGAGCTTAGCTCTTTAGCTTTGCCAAACGATTTTAGGCACACCGCAGCACTGGCAAGGTTAATCCTTGCAGGACCTGTACGTCAATCCCTCGGTTGTACCTTCTCTCTGCGCCCATTTAACTGGCGAGTCAAAGTTATTCCAGGCTTTTTGAGGTATCTGTGCTGGTCGAGTGTCTGCTTGTGGGGCATATGTGGCGTATACGTAACCTGGGCGCACAGCCGCAAAACAGAAATCGAGACACATGCACAGAGCACCTGGCTGCACATACATGCACCTACACGTGTTCATAGTTGTTGTTAATGGTGCTGCAGGAGCAGGCTAGTGAAACGCAAACAAAGCCAACAAACAGACCAAAAATCTAGTTCACTTAAAATTTCCTTCCGCCCGGACTTTGGCACACACACCGAAAACTGTTACAGGGGACGCCCACAGAGGATGTGCGAGGGGCTGCGTGCCCAAAACTTTATGTATGTGGCAAAAAAGCTTAAGTTAACAACTTACACCCGTCAGATGTAGTCGGTCCGTCTGAGCTACCAGTGCTGAGAGCGTGGGCCGCTTTTAAGGTTCGCCTCATTGTCGCCGAAACGCATTTAGGAAGGAAATTAGTTCGTAAATGTCATAATTTGCAAAAGGACTTTGTGCAGAGGATTATTAAGTCATTATACACACCCAACCACACACAGACACACAGATGCTGTGTGCCCGTAAATGCAAATAGAAGCGCATTTACGAGTGCCTCACACATTTATTAGTCGAAGGTGGGTGGCAGTTGAAGCTAATCAAAATGCAAATTTCAATTTGCCAACTGCTGAAAGCCAGAAAGACAAAGAAAAAATCAGAAAGAAATGTTAAAGTAAAAGTAAAAGACAACAATGCCAAATCGCAAAAGGCAGCCAACTAAAAATCTTTGACTTTTTACCTGGAAAAAGAAAATAATCATGAAAGCGAAGGCACCGTGGGACCCAAGGGCAACATTGGATGTCCCCAAACCAGGTAACAGACACACACACAGAAACCCACAGAGGCAGCCAGCGCTGGTAGATACACATATTGAGTGAGTGTGGGAGGGGTGGGCGTGGTGCTGCCACGCGGTAATCCTTTTCAATGTTAACTTCCGCTGTGCCCGCGTTGCCCTTGGCAAATTACTTGTATCCTTTTTCATGACTCGCTTGATTTCTTCCTTATTTATTTCTTTTTGCTCTTTTTTCTCGCTTTTTTGTATTTTGTATTATTTTATTTGGGTTGCCCACAACTTTTGATAACGTCACCAGCATTGAACACAGCCGCAAACCAACAGCAACAACATTTTGTGTTTGGCATATTTCTTTGCTTTGAATTTTCATTTGGTTCACATGCTGCTGCTGCTGCTACATGTGGGGCTGGGAGGCAGGGAACTGCGGGCAGTGGCAGTGGAAAATCCCGAGCTGCCAGAAGCTGGCAGCTACGAGTTTGTCAATTTGTTGCAAATGCAGTAAACATCATCTAATTGACGTTGAAATTACCGTTGGCAACCCACGCCAGTCGCTTCTCGCTTCTCGCTTCTCGCTTGTCCCAGCAGCAACAGTTGCTGATGTTGGTGCTGTTGCTGTTGCTGTTGATGTTGCTGCTGCTGCTGCTGCTGAGCTTGACACATGTCCAATGAGTCTTTCTTTCTGATTTTTGTCTCGTTTCCTTATTGCTGCGCCCCACGGCCATTTTAATCTGGGCTCGCAGCTCGCCTGTCAACACTGACAGCTGCCTGATTGGTCCGATGGGTGCTGGACCCGTCCCGGCACCACTTGCCCCACTGAAGCCCCACAGAATGTGCATGTCAGTCGGTTTATGTGTGCTTTGCATAATGATTCTAATTGACTGATGGATACAATCAAATTGATATTGATACGACCATACGCCATAATCCACTCCACTCAACTAACTGGAGCAGCTGCCAATTGCTTCTGTGTGGTGGCCCCAGTTTCGGTTTTGGTTACTTGCGCAGCGCCACCAAAGCTGTCAACACACCCAACAAGTCTATCAGTCAAGTATCAAACGTGTGTGACTGTTTCGGAGGGAGTTTTAGCCGCAACACAGCTCCCCAGTAAAACACTGCATAACAAAGCAGCGCACAGCGCACTCGAGTGTGTCTAAGCCAAGTGGTATTTAGATATTCCACAGTTGATAACGAACAGCAAATGCTCTGCTAATCGGAGAAGGGTTTACAACAAGCGGCGCAAAGTACTGCGAGATATATATTATTTAACATTCAATTTTCCAACTATTTTAATTTTCCTGATTTTTATTTTAATATTGAAAAAAACTCTTCAGTTGTATAAGTAGCTGGTTCAGTTAGACATTTAATTAACTGCAAGCTGTATTAATATTTGTAACATTATTTTACAATATTTATTTCATGCATGTTTTAGTCTTAGAAATGAAGTTGCGACAACAAAGATTTGCAAAACAGCTTAGTGTTTCTCTATTTATTTTGTTTGTTCAAGTACTTTTTATTGTAATCCTGCTAATATAAGTGTTTTTAAACAACTTTTTCTTAAATCTTTTGTAACTATTTAATATTGCTTAACCGATTTTATTTGAAAGCTTTAACATAACATTTTTTATATTCTTCAGAGATGAGATTTCAGCGTATAAAATAAGCTATCATTAAGAACGAAAATGAGTGGCAGTTTATAAACAGGATTTTTCTTGTATTTTTAACACTTTTTACTATTTTTTAATTTGCTGTCAATTTTGGCCATAATCAGGCATTTAGAGTATGCATCAGCTTGCCAGTCTTTTAATATTTACACTTTTATTTTGTACTTTTGTTGTCGTTTTTTATGCAACCTATTAACGCTGTTGTTGCTTGATTTTTGCACCAGTTGTTTGTGCTTTTCGCGTTATACTTGGTTGCGGTTCAACGCGCAACGTTCCGGTAACTCTTCAAGCCCGCCCCCGCCCCCGCCCCCGATCCCGATCCCGCCTACATAGTCCTTTGGCTTTCGCTTCTCGCGCATTTTCATCATCAACAATTTGGGAACGAAAACTTTGCCAAAAAGTTTTGCACATGCGAAAGGGTTTCGCATGCGTGCAGGTGCAGCTAAGTAGGAGTGTGCGAGTGTATGTGTGTGTGTGTGCCGAGTTTAGCTTAAGTTTTAGCATACAGGTAAGGCGCTGGCAAAAGTTCCACAAAAGACCAGCAGTCAGACAGGAGGCATTCAACGCTCGGTTGCCGCAAGTAGACATTGGTTAAAAACTTTTCAACTACCCACACACACACACACACACACACACACACACACACACACACACACACACACACACACACATACACAGAGGCACATGCGTAGTTTGAAAAATTATTATAACGCGCCACGTTGGCAACCTTTTCATATGCCAAAAACTTAGACAACATCGTCGCTGTTGCTGCTGCTGGCGCTGGCTGAAAGACTTGTATAGATATAAAATTATGCGCGTTTATTCGTAAATTAAGTGCTGGCTGTTGCTTTCTGAAAGTTGCCCCAACGCCAACAACAACGCCAACAACAACAACAACAACAACGGCAACTAGTGAGGCAGGCAAGCAACCAACTTGGCCTGCGGTTCGCTTCGTTCCTTCCACTCAACGGGATTTGCGTTCGAGTGCAGTTTTTGGGTGCGTCGACCACGAACCACGAGGCACGTCCGACTGCCTCGGCCTTATCTGGGGCGTCTTTAACCGTTCAACTTTAGCTGATTTGAAATACCTTTCAATCGCCGCATTATAAATGCATAAGGCCTAAGTGCTGCCAACGGCGCCTATCAGTAGCCCCAAATTTATCAACAGTTTTTGATAAATAAATTTCGTTTGCTTGAAATAAAAAACACATAAAGTCCATTGAACCCGGCACGTGAGCGGCTAAGGTAATAAAGCAATGATAACAGAAAAATTGCATGACCAAATGCTCGACATGCAAGTGCGAAAGAGAGAGTGAGATATAGAGCGAGGGGCAGAATGCGACAGGGAGAACATGTGTGCTGGGTTTCATGTTGGCTAAGCCAACAACCGAGCCAAAAAGGCGGACTTTAAACGCCTAAAAGCATCGTCAGCTCGTAAAGTGAAACAGAAGAAGAGTTTACAGCTGGGTTGTTAATGCCACAGAACACTCTGCTCAAATGAATAAGTTAGAAATTGATCAGTGCAGATTGCGATTTGTAAACACATATAGAAATTATTGGCACTTTTTTAATGTCTATACATCGATAAGAGGTATTTTGTCGATTTGTTTCTTTTTCTTCACACTCACATATGCAGAGACCCAATGATGCAGAGACTAAATGATACAACAGCACAAATCCCACACCATTCTAGGGTAGGGTAGGATAGGGTAGCTACCTAGACAACATTCATCTGTGCATGCCACCCATGCCACAGCTCCTGGCACATTATTGGCAGCCAGGAACCAGGGAGCAACAGCAGCAGCAGCAGCAGCAGCAGAAACAACATCAGCATCAGTGGCATCGTCGGCATCAGGAGTCGGCGGGTTCCATGTCCATGACGATGGCCCTGGCAACGGTGGAGGCGGCGTACAACGAACAACGCTTTGAAGCGCGCTAAAAATTTCAGATTTTCAGAACATAACATTTTACGGTTTCACGGTTCATTGCCACATGCAGGAAAGTGAAAGATACATCGTCACACACACACACACACACGCACATGTATATATATATACATATACGCAAGCACACATACACTTTAGATGCAACTGTGGGCGTTGTTGCTGTTGTTGGCATATGAAAACGATACACTCGTTTGCTCGCTTTTTGGAAAATCGCTTGAAAATCGTTTGAAGCGCCGCCCGCTTGCCCGCCAACGGCAACGAGCAGATTCTGAACGGGGAGAAACGGCGAGGAGCTGGCTTAACTTTTGGGCTTTCATTGGTTTTGCTTCTGTGTAGCTTCGACAAAATATTTTAAGTAGTTTAGAAAGTGTGTCTGTATGTGTGTGTGTGTGTAAAGCTCACATATCAGTTACGCGCAAAAAAAACCTAAAGGTCTGGAAAATTCACCGTCGACATCAACGTCCCGGTATGTGTGTGTGTGTGCGTGTGTGTGTGTTAACTTTTTGCTGTCAGATATCGATGCAACTTTTCCTAGAGCCCCTGTTCAATGTTGCCCGCAGCACAGTTAAGCCTTTTGATTCTAGCTGTTGGCATATGCGATATTCAGATTTTAATTCGCTTTAAATTTGATACCAACAAACGTTGTGTGTGTTGCGTGGCATTTGCCAATGAAATACTAATGTGTTTAATATAAATCCAGTTCATTTAAACTGAATTGGTTTTGGCAATTAAATTTTAATTCATGTTAATTATGCCTATGCTACAATTTAACATTCCCATATTTATGTTAATAATGCAAAGCGATTTATATTTGAATTAGGATCTATATTGTTACAACAGCTTAGCCAGATTTCCTGCTCAATAGCTATTTATCGAGACTTTTCGAATCATACAAAAAATAAAACAAAATGTAAATTGTCGAATGCAAACTAAGCCGATTTTCATGTTAAATAAGAATTTAGTCACAGCTTAAAAGCTTCTTTTATTTAGCAACTAAAGTTTTTATATTTTTGAAAACGATTTTAGATTTAAAATCTTTAAGTTTCACCCGTTGTAGTATAAAATGACACTTTAAAACAGATTCTGAGGGATGAAAGTCAAAACTCAACCGGAAAATGTCAACATAGAATCATAGTTTTGTCAGTTCTAAGCCAATTTTTATTAAGAATAATTTTCCATTTATATTATCAATCTTTCCTCTTATCACTGAAGTTCACACTTTCATTCACATGTAGAAATTAATTTATTCACACTGTGCTTTGTGCGATGGTATTGCATTCAATGTTTACAAATGTCAGTTGTTTGAGCACCTTTAAGAACGCGACATTCGATTGCAGCCACTGTCAGACAGGCGATACGCAACTTTGTTGCAGTTCGCCTGCCCCGCCCACGCAGTGCCTCGAGTGGGCGGCTGAGAAGTGCACTTATGTGTGGAGTCAAAGTCAGCCAAAAAAAAAAAAAAAAACAGAAAAAAAAGAACGGAAAGGAGGCCACTTGACAGCCACAAAGCGGCTGGCTTGTCACCCGGCTCTTGGTCAAAGCATTGCGCGGCAAGTGCTCTCCAAGCAGTTAAGCAGCGTTGCCGATGCCATAAATGTTGCAAGTTGGCGACGCGGCGCCACTGCAGACACACTCGCCGCCCACCAACCACCATTCGCCATTCGCCGCAAAGTGTTTAAGCGTGAAAGCAAGTGGCAAACTGGCAAACGTTTGCCATTTTCAGCTCGTCCTCTTGCTTTGCGTTTGGCAAGCAATGCAGCGGGTGTGCGGGGGATGCATGCAGACAATTTCACAGCAATTTAAGTTTTGCTTTTGTTTAAGCAACACTTCAATTAAAGCGCCTCTGAGAAACTATGTCAACTGCCGACAGGATGTGCATCTCAATTTGCAGACATGTTTCTCGCCACTTTCACAAGGTGATTAAACTCATTTGCCGCACCAAGGATCCACTTCCATCTATCTATGGATCCGTGTAAAAATACTTCTTGTTCCGTCTTAGCTGGAACTACTCGCAGTTGTAATAAATTTGGCAGCAAAAATAGTTTACAGCAGCGCGTTCAGCACGTAGCAAATTGTTGCCATGTGCTCTGCACACACACACGTGTATGTGTGTGTGTGTGTGTTACTTGCCACACATGAACAGGTGCGCTTTATGGTTGACTTCAACTTTTACCACAGACGTCTACCTTTCGCCTCGACCGCCGCTGTCATGAAATTGGTTTTTGGCCCCACAACAACAACAACAATTTTCTTATGATTTATTATTTTTCAATGTGCTTTCTGGGATAAGTTAAGCCTTTGCTCCACTTTGGCCACCAACGCCATTTTGTCACATTTATTAACTGATGGATTGGGTGTAACCTTAACAAAACTTTGTGCCAACACAGTTTGTTGTGGCGTTGACCTCTTCTCATTGACTGTTTCTGCTAACACCCTATAATCAATTGATAAGTATACAGCAATAAACATTCTTTTCTATACAAAAATAAACAATCACGTACTTAAAGTGAATAGAAGTTTACAAATCGATTTTCAAAGCTCGATCTTCTCTTGATAGAGCATCTGTCAGTCGTTCATTTGCGCTGAATTTGATATATTTTTTCTTCAACTTTGCTGTTGTTCAGGTAGCTGGTCACCGATGCCCATTAAACATTTAATGCGCCAGCCAATAAGAAACTTTTGCGCTTAGCCCGAGCTTAAGCGAGGAGTTGTGGCTCCTTTGTGTGTGTGTGTGTGTGTGTGTGTGCGTGTGTGTAAAGATATATGTATAATTAATTACTCTTTGGAAAGTTTGACACATTTAATTATTATTTTATTAGTTTGGCTATTAACTGGCATGTGGATGTGGCTTTAATGCGTGGCTCCTTCGGCTTATAAATATTGTAGAACGGGAAGCTACACTGAGTGCTGAATAGTCAGTGCACACTGCAATTTCTAATTCTTGGGCCTGAGCAGCGTCATTAGAAGTTTCTCGGCGCAAATCTGGATCAGTCTATGGCATTAGTCTTGATAAAAATCAAATGCATTTAATTGTTGTCATAAAGTTTTAGCCCACATTTCCACAAATACACACACACACACCCACACACTCACACACTGATGTACATGCTTAGGTGCACACTCTGTCCGTTGGCTTTGGGAGATTTTCATTTCATTTTCTTTCATAAAAGTTTTGTGTACTTTTGGTAAATCGAAATCGACTCCAAGAACAGCAGCAGCCAAATCTTGTAAATCCGTTTGCCGGCCAGCATCGAATGGAAAGCGTTTTCCACACTCTGCAACTATTTAAAAAGTTTTTCATCAAATGAAGTTGGGCTGCATACAGAGCGGGGGCAGTTCCTTAAGTTATCAAAGTGCACTTGGATAATAACTCAAGTTATAGAATTCACAGTTAGTTGCCAGCTTCTCTGACAACCCTCGCATCGGCTTGGACTTGGGGGCTATCTGAATTGTGCAGGAATTTAATTTGCTGCCAAGTTTGCATATGCTTAAAAATCGATGGCTAAATTGATGCAAAGTTGCTTTGTTGCGCATTCAATTTGCTTGCCATATGCAGCTGCTGTTGCTGCTTTTCCAGCATCGGCAGCTGCGGCAAGTGTGTGGCTTATGCAAGCGCATTAACAAACAGCCGGCGACGGGGATCTGCATTTTTAACAGCATATTTTAATGGCTGATTTTTAACATCAGCTCTGCGCACTTATTGACAGCTGTGACACCCCAAACCCCCCTCGCTTCCCGCCACATGTCTGCCCCAACTGCCAGCTACCGCTTTGATGCATATGTCATGCGATACACGCAACGATACAAAATTTATTTGCAACGCGCCTGTCAAGCGCTCGCCATATGTAAAACAAAAAAACCGTACTCGAGCCCGGACCCGGACCCGGACCCGGGCCAGACCCCCTACCTGGCCGCCCATCCGACCAAAAGACCGTCGCACACATTTGGCGGAGGGCAGGCATAAAAAAATGTTTAATTTAATTTCTCGTCGCAAAAAAAACGCTGTGCCCCAACTTTTGTTTTATTTTTTATTTTGATACATGTATAAATCTTGTTTGTTTTTTATTTTGATTTTTTTGTTTTTTTTCTGTTTTTGCATGGCAACTGCTGTGCAAACATAAAATGCTTAAACAATTCATATAGGTAAATTTAAGGGCAGGGCGGGGCAGCGGCGGAAGTTAAGCTGATGCTGTGCTAATCGACGGACGTCAACTTTGATTGAATTTTAACATGATATATCACGCACTTTTGCCGCGTGATTGATAAAGTTCCCCTGAAGTTGACAATTAAGTGACAATTAGATTAAAATCTAGGTTAATCAAAACCAGTAGCTGAAATCGAGTGGAGTATACGAACTTTCTGTGCTCTTTTATGCTCTTTATTTAAGGAATACAACTGACAGCAATTTCCCCTGTCATATAATTAGATAAGATTTAAGCTGAAGAAGCACTTAAAATATTTTATATTTATGAAGGGAAACAGAATATATTTCTATGTATCTAAATAAGGCCTACACTCAACGATTTTGACCATGTGGTAATGTTTGCATTCTCATTAATTTGGTTTTAAATCGACTTAATTAATCACGTTTCCATTTGATTGAATTACAGATTCTTGACAATTGCATCAAGCACGCCCATTGTAATTTCATCTCATGTGGAGCCGTGGAAAATGATAATTATAGAGCATATGCTCTCAGTACTCGTCATGTGGAACAGTTTGATCTAATTGTAAATTTGCATTTTGTTGCATGGTAATTAAGTGACAAAGAAGTGACTATGCAACAAATGTTTTCAATTGCACAAAACGCAGCACGTAACACACAATAAGCCAGCACACGCACAATTTGTGTGTGTGTGTGTGTGCGAGAGCCACTAAATAAACAAATATGTTCGCAATGGGCTTTAATTTATACAATAAACACACAAATTGGGGCGTATAATGGGCGCCCAGACACACCCACACACACACACACACACACACACACACACTGTTAGATAACAGACAGCACAGTATTGACTCACTCTCATTCCCTTCCACGGATAGCCTCTGGCTCACGCACACTACGTGACCCGTTGTCCACTGGATGTGTGTGTGTTTTTGTTTGCGCTGCGGCCAAATCAATTAAAAATTACGCATACGCACTGTAAATATTTGGCAAGCGCAGCGTCATTTGCACAACGTGCGCAAAATATTTGCTAATTTTTGAAGCATTTTGATAATTAAAGCGAATGCAGCCCCACATGCACACACACACACACCCACACATACGGCCACATACTCGTATGTAAATTGATATGAAAAAAATTTTAATAAACGCATAAATTTTGTGGTCGGACCAACATTTGATGCGTTTCGTTCATAAATTTTGTCGGCTGGTATGCTGCTTATGCCAAAGATTGATTTAATGTTAATTAAAGGGAAATTGTTTGCTCTGCAGAATGTGCACAAATATTTTTTCTCCTCAACTGTGACATGTGAAATGAATCTCTGTGCTCCGTGGCACAAAAGTTTCTCTGGCAGCAAAGTAAACACAAAGCGTAGTCAAGTTGGTTGCAAGTAGCAAAACTTTGTCCGTGCTGCAACATCAACTAGCAACAACAAGAACAAAAACTGTGCAATTCTAGGTGTTGGTATGCGACTAACTGTGTGTGTGTGTGTGTGTGTGTGTGTGTGTGTGTGTCTAAGTATGTGTCTGTGGCGCTTGTTTGTGGGGTATGTCACAACTTTTGCTTGTCTGTTGGTCTGACTGCGAGTCTCTGTCTCTTTCTACCGCTCTCGTTCCTCTGAGTATCTAACTGTGCTGATGCAGTCTGTCTGTCCGTTTGTCCGCCCGCGTCTGCGACAGCGTGTATGTTGTTGCTGCCGCAAAAGTTTAAGGCAAATATGCAGCGCTCTGGCAAAGCTCGTGGCATGCAGCAAACATCAACAACATCTTCTTTTTTCATTTTTACAAAAACCAACGGGGAGCATTAGTACAAAAAATGGCGAGAGACTAGTGGATGCTCTTTTTATTACATTTTTTAAATCTTAATTTAAAAAAAATTGTTAAAAAATAAAAAATATTTGATGTGTTAAAAAGATTCAAACGCCTATAATTTCTGGATTTATTTCTGCGTATATTGACATTATTATTATTGTAACGTGCATTTGCTAGCTGCACATTTTAAAAATTAAGTACATTAAGTACAAGTATAGCTGTTATTTATTTATAAATTGTTACAATTTTTGTTATATTATTTTGTAATACGTTTATATTTTAGTTTTACCTACTTATTACTAGCTTATTCTCATTGCATAGAGAAATTATTAATTGCTTGCCTTTTTTCGGTCCCAATAGACACACTTTGCAGTCTTATTAGCTAATCAGCCCCATTTGGCTGCTCTTTGGTGGGTATAGAGCATTATGGAACCGAAAATGAACTTGTGCATTTATCTTGACGCAGACGCAGCCAAGTTTGGCTGATTGCAGACACGCAGCGGGACAATCGCAGCGGCGCAGAGTGTCGTGCAATATTTTTAGTGACATTTATATCTGCTCTCCATTGCCCCACGCAAGCTTCTGCATTTAAAAATTTATGCAATAAAGTTGGCTGCCAAGACGTTGTGAGCCAGTGTGTGTGTGTGTGTGTGTGTGTGTGTTGTGCACACATATATAAGTTTGCCAGGATATGTTTGAAGGTCAAGTTGAGCCTTGCGAGCAACGCGTTGGGCTTGAAATGTATCGGTAGCATTGGGACAGGGCAGGGCCAGGAGCAGAACCAGAGCAGGAGCAGGACTTAGAGACCTGGCTGAGCGAAGCGGCGGCCACTAGCAAATAAATCAGCAACACTTGACAGACGCACTGAAGTTACTAATTTAATTTACATTTTTAATTTATTTTTTGTGCGCCTGTCAAGTGAATAAGTAATGAATTTACAACTTCTCAAGAATTTCAAATTAAAAACAATAACACAAAATGGGTACGACCAGGAGCAGGAGCTGGAACACGAGCAGGGCCAGGAACAGGCCGCCACTCCTGGGAAGCAGAATCGAGGACCAAACGGAAACAGGAGCAAGGCAAACGCAAGCGCAGCCTGTGCTAAATTAGAGAAGCGGCAAACGCGAAGCAGGTGCGTTTGCATATTCATCTCGCTCGTCGTTTCTTTCAACGCAAATGACTAATTAAAAACTGTAGTGGGCGTGGCAGTTAGTCAGCACCAGCAGCGGCTCGAGTATTACATAAAGCGGGCAGCCGGCAGCTCTGGCAAATGAGAATCAGCGCCGCATTTCCAATCCCCTCGTGGCGCTTTAAAACTTGGCTTTAAACTGGCGCCCTCGGCAGCTGAAAAGTGTGCTACACTTCTGGCCAGCCTTGGTCATCCTCGTTGTTTGCGTGGCGCAATCATTGCGCGCTCCCTGGTTTCTGTCATTTGCACCTCTTACATTTGCAAAAATGTCGGCCACAGTCTCATGCATATGCAAATTGCATTTGCGCTGCAGCAGGCGCCTGCACCCCACCTGGCCCCCCTCTCGCTACAGCAGGTGAGATCAAGGCAGAGACAGCAACTGGCACAGGGACGGCCACTGACGCTTGACCAGCGCAAGGGCAAGGCGTTGCACTCTGCATACGACTGTATTTGTGTGTGTGTGTGTACGTGTGTACGTATGGAGAGATGCGTGCCAAAAGTCACGCCGAATGACAAATCAGAGCCTGTGTATGCAACTGTGTGTGTGTGTGCCAGCTTCCTTCTGCCGCTTGTAGCCAGGGAATAACAAGTCCAAGTATCTTGAGACTCAGCGAAGTGTGACTGCCTGCATACATGTGTTTACGTATGTGTATTTCACGCTGTGATTTTTCCTTTGAGTTCCTTTTTTGCACTATTGCCCGGAGCTGTGTAACAGCTAATGCCGTAATTTAACCATTAGTTAATGAATTACTGATGAACAGCTTCCTCAGCATTTCTTGAGAAAAATAACTCCATCTGCAAGCAAATTTTAATCTTTTTAATTATCACAGTTTCCGTACTTGGAAAATAATAAACACCAGACACAAATATTGTTTACAGAAACGTTGCACAAATGTGAAACCCTCTATAGAATATTAATTTATATAGAATAAATATAAATCTTAATTCCTGTGATCTTATCGTGTTTTGACCATGTAATGCCGATTTTGCCAGAGTTCTTAAAGAGATAAAAGCGTTCTACTTAATTATAAGAACAGAATTAGTCACAGCTTAATTTAGCTTTGAAGTACATGTTTAAGCACATAAGTCAGTGGCCGCAGTTCAAGTAGCTGCACGGGTCAAAGCCGAAGCGGTAGGCGTCAATGATTGCGCATACGCCGCGTTGCCTGCTTCGCCCACATGTAGCAATTAGTTTTGAGCGCCGCGAGCCAAACGGGTCACTTGACCTTCTTGAGTATAATTAAAGAGCTTTGCCATTTGGCAGCCTAAAAAACAAAAAAAAGTACACATAACCCCTTGATACTTGTTAAGCACTTTTTTTTAACCCGACTGCAGTTCCACGGTCGGTGAAAAAAGATCAAGAAGTTGGAAAAGCGGTGGGAAATGGAGAAGTGAGCAACAAAGCAGCAGAAAGCGAAGCGTAAAAATTAACTTTGTTAAAAAGTACGCACTTTTGTGAGATTTTTCTGCTCAAATGTCCATTGAGCAAAAAGGCAGCGGCAAAAGCAAAAAAAAGTTACACAAAAAATAAAAAAACATCGTAATAAAAAAAAGTGAAACGTTACACAAAATGAAAATTAAACGATGCTTAAAATTACTTTTTCGTCAAACTCTTTACGCGCTACCCAGCAGCCACCGGGATGAGTTGTTGTTCTTGTTGTTGCCACTTGATTGTTGCTGCTGGGTCAGTGAAAAATTTGTTTGCGCTTCTGCCACTGATTTGTCGTTGTTGCTCGCTGCTTTTGTTATTGTGGCTGTTGGCTTTCGCAAAGAGACAATAGCTTCAAGGTGAAAAAAACATTAACAAATAGAAAAAGGCAACGCTCGTCTCTGGCTACTGTCGCAAATTATGTTATTTGGTTTTAATTTTTTTAAGGTTTATTTTCTTTTATTTAATTGCATTTTTTAATTAAACGAATGAGAGCACAACCCAAGAGATAGAGAAAGAGAGAGAGCGTGTGGGTGACACAGACAGTTGTCTGAGCTGCTGCTATTGGGGCCGAAGGACATTAAAATGTTAATGAAGCCGCATTAACATATGACGGTCATAAAAAGGTATTAGCTGACACACACACACACACTTAAACATACAACGCTTGCATTTAGTTGTACGCGCAGTTAAGCCAAACACACACATTTGCACCCTGCAGGACTCACCTCTGCGCTACCTGCTGACCGCATACCTTTGTCGACGCTTTTGCCTTTTGCCGCATAATCCCCACACAGCGTGTGGCGGGAAGGGGACGCACATGCTGACAGACTTACTTATGTCTAAGGCCCAATGCCATAAGGTGCGAATAAAAGTTTCTGAGCAGCGGCTGCTGTGAGATATATATTATATATATATTATCCACTGCGGGCGGTTCCATTCAGCCTGCTGATCACTAGATGTTTTTATACTTTAAAGCTTATGCTTAATTTGCATATTGAAGAGAGCTAGTTTTACAGGTTGCCTATTTCAAAGGATTTAAATGAGAATAATTTTCGTATTAATTTTATGATAAAAAATAGTAACTAATTACTACTATACCAGTCTTTAAACTTAGCTATGAGCTGATAATATGAATTAAGTCCGTTAATCCGTTTATATATACAAACAAATTAATGAGTATGTTTATCTTAGTTATAATTAACTTATTGAAACATTTTTTTACTAAACTGATCAAACTTACCTCGTGAATGCTAAAATATCACAATTGAATTAGTTAACATTTCTCGTTTCCATATAATTTTTTGTTATTTCATGACTTTAGCCGCTGGCCAAGTTAATTTGGTGTTTTTGCTAAGCCAAGTATGTAGCTCGCATGAGGAGAGCGAGCACTAAAAACGGGCTTTAGTTCCACCTGGCTAACTGTATGTATATTTATATGTGAACGCACATAAATTTAGAGACCACGCAACCTTCCTCTCGCCAGGAAGCGTTTACATTTTTATGCATAGAAAATGCTGAGCCAAGCGCCGCTAATAAGTTGGCTCGGACGAACAAAGCGCTCGCCTTGGCCCTAGCTGGGTTCCCTGCCAGCTGGCCCCTCCCCCGCACACGCCCCCGTCGACGCCCTCAACGGCACACATTTCACGCATTTTGATATGCAAACAAATGCACTGAATAAAGCAGCTAGCCAGCCGCATGCCACAAAAGGTGGCCAGCAAGAGAAAGAAAGAAAAAAGCCGAGAGAAAGAAATGAAAATTTCAAAATTTTGCACGTTAAAACAAAGGAACAATTTAACAAAAAGTAAATGGCAAAAACGGCAAACCAGGCAGAGGATGAGGCAGGGGCAGCTGCAGGTAAAAGCAAACAGGTGAATGCAGCTGAAGCTAAATATGGGAAGCATACTGCATACATATGTATACTAACACACACATCATATACACACACACACATACACTCACACACATACATAATTTAGTCGAGTTGTTTATTAAAAGCACAAACAAAGGGGAGAGGCGAGGCAAGCAGCGGGCAGGCAACAAAGACCTGAAAGCAGCTGCAACTTTTTAGTGCAAATTTCATAATTTATACTCGTAAATGTGCAGAGTGTATAAAGAATGCATGCATAGCTGATGGATATATGGAACGTGACATGAGGACGAAAGAAACGAGCTGGCAGCTATATATAAACATAACTGGGAAAACTGACGGACACTGTGTTATGACGATAGGATACCCTATGCTCATGTAAACCTAATTGGAAACGGGTCTTAAATTTGATAAACATTACTTGGTTTACATCTGACAATATCGCATACAGAGTTAGGTTAATCTTGATCATATACGATTGTTGCAATAATTAAAATACCCTTTGAAGGTTTTTAAACACAGCACTTTAAATTCATAGAAGCTTTACGGGTTTTCAAATGGACAATAAGCGCAGCACAATATGAAACAAACTTAGGGATTGTGAGTGCAGCATAAAAGATTTATTGAGTGTTGTTTGGTCTTCCACAAAATAATTTTAATTCCTTTGTTGTATATCTTGCAAACGCTTAACAATCAACTTACGCAACGAAGAGCAAAATATTTTCATTTCTATTCGAAGAAAATGTCTAAGCAAATGGAACAGCTGAGCCTTGTGTAAGAATTACTGCTTAAAAGGCTTAGATATTATGCAACATCTACGAAGGAAGGAAATAAAATCAATTTCTGCTGTCTCAAACTGCTTGAACTCCAGCCAACACGAACGTGCGACCAAAAACAAAAACCAACAATATTTAACAATAAACAAGTAAAATCAATTTCATTTGTGTTACTAGAGCGACGGCAATCACGACAACAAGGACAACGAACCTGTCACACCTTTAAATACCCCCTCCTTGCTGACAAGTTTGACGCACGTCTGAGCAATGCCAGCAGGAACTGGTCCTGGAATCGGGCAATTGAGCTGCCTTCGATCAGCTGGCAATGCACACCTGTTGACTGGGCTGCTGCTGCTGCTCGCACAGTCTGCTCACGTGCCGGGCACCACTCTGTTAGCGGTGGTGGTGCTGCTGCAGCCACTGCCAATGCCAATCTCATTAGCCAACTGCGCGCTGTCAATTTCATTACGTACACAGAGCAAAAACAAAAAAAAAACCAAAAAAAAAAAACAGGCATTCACATAAAAAGTGAAAGGGCGAAGTGCGGCGTGCGACATGCGACCTATGACCTGTGCAGGCAACAAATTAAAAGCCATAAAAGGCATCAAATTATGTGAGGCACTTGGGTCTTGTGCTTAAATGGCCACCCGCACCACAAAGCCACAGTCAGCCAGTCAGGCAGCCAGGCAGCCAGTACTGGCAGCAGTCAGGCCTATTTGTTAACCCCAGCGTGCGGGCAAACAAAGTTTTTCAATTTCTGTCGCATAATAAGCGGCACAAGTCGCTGCTCCTCGACTCCCCGTTCCACCAATCAGCTGCGAGTCATCGCCGCAAAATGAAATTATGAATGTGCGCTGGCACAACCGCACCCCAGACGCCACGCACACACACACACGCAAGGCACACCACAGTGCTGCTCACCTGGCACCACTTGCTGAATTTTTTGTACGCTCATTTTTCTGTCAAGGTGTCATAAATGACGCGGCTGCGACGCATCGCAGGAGGAGACGCTGGTGGAGACGGCGTTCCGTCGCATGCGTGTAAGCAAAATAAATGAGGCTCGGCACTGTCAGGCCAACAAAAGCCAAATGAATGACACAAGCCACAGAGCAACAGCTCCAAAAAAGAAAGAAAACAAAAAACCCAAAAAAAATAAAAAAAAAACATGTACAACCAAAGTAAAAATAAACTTCCATCGACGATCAGTTACTCTGAAGGCAAATATAAAAATAAATAACATATAAAAATAAATATAAGAAATAAATATGACTATGTAATTTTTCGAAATGCAAAATCAACCCTTTTTTTTCTAATTTAAAATAAGTAAATAATGGACTTATAACTAAAATGTTCCCTAGGTTTACAAAGATAATGAAAATATTTATTTGAAATTATTTTCAATTTAAAATGTCTGAATTAAAAATCAAATTTATAAACAATTCTTTCTATTTGTATGATTATACTATATTGTACCTTCATAGTTTACTTACATGAGATCGTAGGGCATCAAATGGCGCAAAGGCCACACTCTCATTTTTGTTTATGGTATATTTGCATATGCTCAAATGAAGGGTCCACATTATTCATGTGGCTAAAACAAAAAGCAGTGGAAAGTAAATTTAATTAAAGAGATATTCTCGGAAAATTCAAGTGTCTAGCATGGAGTTGAACGTATGCGAGTGCGTCCACAGTAAATAGCGCCATCAAATACAATTTTGCCAAGTACTGATGTACTGCATGTAATTTTAATCCTTATGTCATGTGCTCAGCTGCGAGTCCTCTACCTCTTTTTCACTTTCTCAACCTCTCCCTTACTCTGAAGTGGACTATTTTAACTGACAATTTCAACTAATTTGCTCAACTGACGCCCAATAAATCTCCGTGCGCAAATCAACTGAGCAAGTGGCACGCCCACACTCACGCCCTCATTTTCCCATCCCATATTCCATCTCGCCGCCACAGGGAGGCCATCTTCATGCACACAGACACAACTACAAACTACAATGGCGCCATTCTCGGCACTGCAAAGAAATGTAATTTGATGTAATTGAAACCATTTTCGTGTTAATTAAACTCTTCTTTCTATTTTTGTTTTTTTTTCTCCTTTTACTATTCTTCTCTTTTGCCGCGTCTTGCAGCATTCACTCGTCCTGAATCCTTGGGCTGGCCCGGGCTTAAAGCATTTTACACTTGCCATTAACGTTCCGAGCGGCCAAAGTGACAGCCGCAATGAAAACAAAGACGCGGCCCAAGCACAAGTCATCGCCCACGGGAAGGGGAAGGTGGCGTTTGAGTTGGGTCCGAGTTGGACGGGAGCAAGATGGCAAGGGCGAGGACTTCGTCGCCAGTGCAGTCATTAAATTGGATTTCTTTTTGAGCGCACTCCTTGGCGCTGTCCTTTAATGAAGGGTTCTTCGACGACGCCGCCGAAGACTACGCACTGGAGCGCACTGTGATTCCCCACTAAATACGTATTTAGAATGAGTATTTTGCATAACAAGTATTTACTCGTACTGCCTTAGAGCGCATTAAACATTTTGCTCTCGTACCCTGCGCCACTAGAGTTGATGTATCTGCCAGTCGAAGCTTAAACTAAAAGTTACCAAACTAATTATGAACGAAAATGTTGCCAAGTCTGGACAGGAAATCTGAGTGAATATAAAGAAACTTTATTCATTTTACTGTGATGGCTACAATGTATGCTTGTAGAGGTGCTTTACCGGAAAGTTATTTTCAATGTTTTCGCTATTTT
Organism: Drosophila nigromelanica; assembly: GCA_004149465.1. NCBI lineage: Eukaryota > Metazoa > Arthropoda > Insecta > Diptera > Drosophilidae > Drosophila > Drosophila nigromelanica. Next base: position 36,390 of record SCDS01000196.1, on the reverse strand, counting down.
AGGAAATATTTGGATTATATTACATCAGCATCTCGTAGAGAGGTAAACTAGAATAAATAAATAAATAACTAGACCAATAGAGCCCAAGCCATTTAGTAGCAAAGGCAGACCGAAGGCACAATACTCTTCCACAATGTAATAACATGAACCATATCAAACATAAAAATAAATGATTTTTTTTATCAACAATTTTAGTAGTATGGAGTATGATCTCTAAGGGAGAGATATTTGAGATTGACAAACTGGGCAGGTCTCTAATTGTCGAGAGAGCTCCTAAGACTACAATCCTATATAGTTTATAAGAGTTATATAGATGAATCTACCAAAAATAGGAGTTATGGGAGCATAAAACTCAGACAAGGGTGCAGTAAACTGTTATCCCCCACCCAAACAACAATAACCACTATTTACATTTACATTCTGTATTCATTTTCAGTCCTTCGAACTGCGGAAAGATTTTTTATTTATAATAGAAAAATATAGTTTAAAATGTATTCTTTATTACGATATTTTCGATGCAGAACAGTTGAAAATTTCGATCGTAAAAGTTTAGTTATCCCCCAAATTGTTAGCATTGCTGGTAGATTTATTTATTGTGTCTTAGTATTAAATTTGCCATAACATTTATTGCTCTCTTTTTCTTGTATCTCATTGTTTAAGAGTGCAATCGCCTAAGCTCTCTTATCGCAGCAATTTTCTAAAGTTGCAATGCACTCAGCCCGGCCCTGGGCATTCCATAGGATTTTTATTTTGTACTGCAGCGGGTTTCAGCCATTATTGACACATTAATCAAACAATGGAGAAGTACTTTCAATTTATTTTGCTGCTACGCGGCGCCATTCAATTTTTAAGCGTCGCATTTATAAAAGGTTGCAGAGAGACAAACATATATAGAGAGAGATAGAGAGAATGAAGAACAAAAGTTGACCACTTTAGAAATGCAGCAAAAAAGAATGCAAAAGCAAACACACACATACACACACACTCAACGTGAATGCACTGCAGTTTGACCCATGACAGTCAGAGTTCGAGTCCTCGTCCTAAAGCTCGTGGTTGTTCTCTCCACCGTCCTCGTCCTCGTCCTCGTCATTGTCCATGTCCACGCTTGCCCCTGGCCTTAGACCGAACTGCGTCCTGGGCCAACTTTTCGTGCTCTGTGTCGTAGTCGCTCATTAGCTTTCATTATAAATATTGACTGGCTGACTGGACACAAGTGTTTGACTGACAGCCAGACAGATAGACAGGTGACGCGGAAAGTGGACGGGTGGGCAGCTGGGTCGGGTGCATGTGACAAATTAGGTTGATTGCTTTGGGAGCATCGGGATCGCAATCGCAAACGCAGTTGAAATCGAAGCGCGACTGCAGCGACGAAGGCAGCTACACATCGGGCTATGACTGCTGTCAGCAATGGGCAATGTGAAGAAAGGGGGGGAGAATGGGGGTCAGGGGACAGGGGACAGTTTTTCAATTAAGGGACTCTTAATGTACTTTTCATTTAATTTGATTCATCTATGTTGATAACAACAGCTGGCCAGGTCATTTGCATTTTGGTTGCAAAAAGAGGAAAAAAGTTTAAAAAAAAGTGAAGAAAATAGAAAAAATAAACCGAGAAAAGGCAAACGGAGCATAAAATTACGATTGCTTTGCATATTTTCAGCGCTTTCGCATAACTTGAAGCGCTGACGGCGAAAGCAGCAACAAAAGCCACATACTTTCAGCTTAATAGTCATAAATTTGCTTTTGCGCCGATGCCCCTCTCCAGTCCCTCCTCCCACGACCCTCGCCCCTTGTGGCATGCCAACGTCTTTGCAGTTTGCCCGACCTCATTTCACAAAAATTGTTTTCGCTCTGCTTTTGCATTGTGTATATTTCTCCATCTTTTATTTTCAGTGTTATTTTTATTCGCACTGAAATTTAACGCCACATATTTTACATTTACACATTCATCACATCGCATTGCATTTCAATTTGCATTTTCCTTTGACGCCCCGCGCACGAATCATGCATAATACATTTATTGGGCCCAGCCCCTAAATGCAGACTGCACTTTTTCCATGCTAACCCCATTCTAATCATCTATTAAATAGCGATTATTTACCATGCTTTTGCTGGTATGTGTGTGTATTTGATTATGTGTGTGCTTTAAATCATTGAACTATGGCCAGAGGGCGTTTGTAATTGCTGGCGATTTGTTACGCCCTCGTTTGTTTCAACAAATTATGCGAATTATACGCAAATTGAATTTTTAAATTTATTACTTCAAACTGCAATATTCAATAAACATTTATTGAGTTCTTTTTGTTTTTACAGTCATTTATAATTCTGTTTTTTTTTTTTTAAATTAGCTCCATATTTATCTTGAATTATGTGAATAAACAATAATTGTAATTTTTCTGGCAGAAACACTTGACGTCGTAATTCTAAACACAATAAAAATTACATTTTTATTGAAGAAATCCTCTTTTACATGCAAATCATTAGCTTTAATTAAGTTCTGAAATTAATTTAAATTTCATACCACATTGCGGCACATATTTCTTGGCTGGATTAGCTTGTGTTTCGAATTGAACGCGTCAAATATTTGGCATTGCTTTCAATTGCTATGATAATGAGACAAAGAGAAAGAGAGAAGAGGAGAGAAACGCCCATACATATACTTCAATTTACGTCCCTCCCGCACTACAACCACTTGGAGTCAACTGACCCACAGTTTAGCCAGGAGCCCCGAGAGGAATGCTTTGGCTCTTTGTCTCCTGGCATTCTCGAGGGCATTTAAATTTTTGAACAACCCATAAATTATGCGCTTTATCAGCGATAAAAAGTAAATACAGTTGTTGCTACAAACGCCTACTAGGCGTGCCAGGCCCTCGCCCCTCCGCCCCCTCATCCAGCACATTCCCAGCTGTCCCACGGCTCGCCGGGCTATGTATAAAAAAAACGTGTAAATGAATAATTCAAAGTGTCCTGCAACATTGCCCTCTGCTGTGTGTGGGTAATGCGTAAAGCACGCAAAAGATTACACATACAAATGCACACACGCATGTCGCCGCCGTGCGTATATGTGTGTGTGTCTGTGTGTGTGTGTATGTGAGTGTGTTTGAGACTGTAGTTAACGCTTTATCTGAGGGGTGCCAAACCAGCGACGGCGACGGCGACAACGCCTGGCAAATATTTAACATTGGCATATTTTTCACACACGCACACACACATACACACATACATGCAGGCGCTGCTGCTGTGCCTGCCACGCCCCTTGACCATTTTCCACCTGGCTTATGCATGTTTTATCTTGCCCACGTGGAATTTGCGTGCGTTTAAACGTTTTCGATAAGGTTTCGCTTTTAACCCGCAGACATTCCCCTCCCTACCTCCCCCTGCAGACCAACAGACCAACAGACCACACACAACTTGTTTATGTGTGCTGGTGTATGTGTGGCATATTTGTGTGTGTGCGTGCTAAGACCTTTGGCTGATAAAAAGCATACCTCTGGTTAAACAATGCACAAGACCGTTAACTTCCATTGAATCGGACCTGCTCGAGTTGGTGAAATTTAAACAAATTTTCGAAAAGTGTTGCCCAAAGCGAACCTCATAAAGTGCTTAAAGCAATTTAACTACGTATAATGGATATACATCCGTATATATCGACTTGGGCTGTCTGGCCCGCTCCTTGTCCCGAGGAGCTCGGCTCGCTTCGTGTTATTAAACATGGATTATGTGGCAGACTCCGTGGCTTGCATGCGCATAAATTATAATGCAAGCCTTACTGCAACCACGCCCCCTTCGCCTGGCACACATATTTTACCAGGCTATGCCATTTTTCACATAGTCCAATTTCTCAACGTTATTGTGCACACAATTTTATGCTTAATATGTATGTGCTCGGTAGTAGATACCCCCAACCTGGACCCGTGTACTTGGACCCGTGTTCACGGCTGATATCGCAGCACATGCAATATTTAAATGCAGCTTAGCTATCCTCCAATCGTCCATTGACATGGCCAACGGCCATGGCATTGATCAGAGCCAAGCATAAATTCCACACAAAAATTTGCAAAACGTTGTTAAGTAAAACGAGGCAACGTCAGCTGCATGGCAACTGTCACAACAATCGATAATGCCAGCTTTGGGGTAAAAGTGCTGCACTTAGCATACAAAGTGTCCCAGAACAAAGAAACGCATTTCAAGCGAGAGACATGTATTAAAGAGGTTAAAAAAGCAACTGAATTCTAGTAATAATGGATATGTTAAGACCCAAATGTAGTCCATGTGTGTACTAATTGACTGTGATCCATATAACATAAAAAAATACTTTAAAAATATTATTAAAAAAAATTCTGACTTCAATTAGCTAAAGTGCTTTGGTTCTAAGATCTTTTAAAAGTGGCACTTTAAGCTGTTGCCTTTTAGGCTTTGGCCAAATAGCTATTAATTTCGCCTGCAAAATGGTTATTTTGTAGTGAATAAACGAATACCTAAACAAATTTAAAAACAATTTCCCTTTTTCAAATACGCTCGAGTCCTTCTGGGCAGTCGTACTTTAACATTGCAATGCTCAAACACATTGCAAGAGACAGCTTTCACTCACAAATTCTACACATGTTGCCCTTCTGCAAACCCGCACACACACATACACACACACACACACACTCAGCTGGCTAAAAACAATAGATTATTGGCATTGCTGTTGCATAAATTTGAGCATTTGTTGGCTCCCACTGCTGCAGCTAGGACTCATTGTTGGCAGTTGCATGCCACAAACGCTGAAACAACATGCACTTAAAAAACCCCTCTCCACTCCCCCTCGCCCGGCTGAAGTTGCCGCATGCCTTGGCGTCGCCCCTCCCCCTTCGCACTCGACGGCAACGACAGTCTAATGGCCCTTTGTATTTGGTAGTTGTCGACGCTAAGCAAATAAACAAAATGCTTGTTGATATTTTGTGGCAGCCAATGAAGCAAACAGCTGTCCGTCCGCCCGACACAGTCCACCAGTTCAGCTGGCCGCTTGTCTGCGTGTCAGCTCGTCCATTGGCCTGTAGCAAAATCGACAAAATCAACAGAACAGCACTCAAAATAAAGGACGATGTCACATTGAATAACTATGTCTATCTCTATCTCTATCTCTATCTCTATATCAATGTGTATCTCTGCCTCAGCACTATCTCCAACTGACTGCCTGGCAAAACAAAGCAGCTTCCGACTGCCGCATAATTGTCAACACTAACTGCAAATACTCGTTGGTTCCACTTCTGCGTATGCCCCGAATTTATCCAAAAAGGCTATCACATTTCGCTGTCACGACTTTTCCCGGTGCTAAGCGCATCAAACTTAAACGCGCTAAACTTTCCATCAGCACAATATAATCTGCTAAGTTAGTTTCAGCTTAAAACTCCGACATGAGTTAACTTTAAGTTCCCCTCTGATAACCTATATAGTGCACAATGGGAAACAAAAGTTATGAGACAGATGAAAACATTTTACAATTGGTGGATATATGTATTAAATTTAAACAATTTATTCTGATATTTAATTTTATTTTATATTATGAATAATATTTAAATATAAAATATTTAAACTAATTAATACATTTTTATGTTGTAATTCATTGTTAATTGTAAGATAAATTTTAAGCAACAAATATTAAAAGAGTTATAAAGAAAGGGTTATTCATTATTATTCTCTAAGCCAAAATCGTATCGCAGAAATCATTCAAATAGCTGCACTTTATCTTTTCTTGCCACAAATTGAAACATTTGTTGCCACTGTTCGGGTTTGTAAGTGACACATTTCAGCCGCTTGTTAGTGGCTGTTCCGTGCTCTAAAGCAAACCCATCCACGCAGCAGAGCTCGTTGCTGGCTGCTTCATAAATCCATAGAGGAGTTGATGCAGCTGCTGTTGTGGACAAGCGGGATAAGGGCTTGGGGGACGGGAGCTGTCACATACTGCGCTATTCGGTTTTCGATACTTTGAGCGATTTTTTGTAGACTCGTCTGTGTTTTCTGCGCAACAAAGCAACGTTTACGGCATAATGCATGACGGCAGCGAGGGATCGGATGCAGGGGCAGAGGGCATGGCGACCGCAGCCAGGTACACATACACACACACACACACACACACGCACACACACCCTCCGCACACCATATAAATAAACAAGCTACTGTAACTGTTCCAGTTGCCAGTTGCCAGTTTCTCGTCCTGGGCCAGCCCTCACGCACTTTGTCGCAGAGTAAAACGAGAACCAAACTGTCGAAACTGTCAGAATGTCAAATAAGCGACAGAGCTGGGAGTCCACCAACAACAACAAGAACAACTGTAAAAAGCTTTAGCTATAGGTACAGCAACAATAACAACAACAACAGCAGCAGAGATCGGCAAACAACAAGCCGCCTAGGCCACCCTAGGCATATTTATTGGAAATCTGAAACAGCTCGAATGTCCCTGTGTATTCCTGTATCCCAGAGCCCGTGTCTACTTGTGTATGTGTGTGCGTGGGGTGTGTGTGTGTGTGTGGCATGTCCAGCACAAAGAATTTGTTACATGATATTGTTAACGGGCTACAGCAGCTTCGCCTGCGTTTGATGCCTTCTTGATATATGGCCAACCTTTGACATCCTTTAAACGAGCAACATGATACTCTAGATTATGCCTTCTCGACTTGCTCCTTCCGTGCTGCTGCTGCTACTTCTGCTGCTGCTGCCAGCTGCCTGTTGCCTCCTCTCCTCGCCGGGCAGGCGATACGTCAATCTGACAGTTTGATAATTTATTTTGTTCAAATTTGTTGCTCGGCGATGGCGTCGCTTAAATAAGTTATCAACGGGCATATCGCAATGTAAATGGCAGCACGTAAATGAATGAAATTATTTTGCAACAAATTAAGGCAAATTTATGCGTCAAGACGACAGATCCGGCGGAGTACAGTCTGCCCTCGAACAGGAAGTCCAACATGCACACAAACATGCGAAACGAAATGGAATGGGATGAAACGAAACGAATCGCAACGCAACGAAACAAATCTAAACTGATATGAAAGACAACGAACAAAGTAACAAAAACGAATTCCAAACCAATGAGTTTTTCCTAAGAGCTACAGCGAAATCTGAGCAAAAGCTTTGGCTTTGGCTTTGGCAATGGGATCGGAACTGAACTCGTCTGGATGGGCTCTGAAGTCGGACATCGTGGTGGATAACTGGGGACCGCGCTTTGCGTTTTTTGTTTTTCTTCTCTCTTTTTGTTTTTTGTGTGAATCAAATGTCAATAGAGAGTATATTTCATTCAGTTGACGCTGGCTCTGGCAGCGCTGGACACGACCTAGGAAGCGTATACAACCCAACCCCTGTCCTTCCATCCACGCCCCTGCCATGACACGCCCCCCATTGTTGCTGTCACAGTGTTTGTTTGCGGATTTGACGCTTTTTTCCGCTTTGGTAACGCACTTTTGTCATTTCTATTTTCCGATAGGGGTAGGGGCTGGGGGGTATAGAGTATTTGTGCAGCTGAATGCTACAGGGAAATAAGAGATGTTCAAGACAAAGTATTAGATAATCTATATTTTATATATACATTTAATATATAAACATTTTTGTCCAGCTAGAGGCGAACTCAGTTCTAATAGCTAAATTCTACATATAAATAAAATATGGTCGTTATAGATAATATAAACGTGTGTTTAATAATTTCTTCTCCAATCTCACACTTTTTTTTATCACATTTCTAATAATAAATTATTAATAAAATATTAATTAGAGAAGATCTGTCCCCTCTTATATCAGATGTTCCTAAAATCTTTCTACATACAACTGTTTCCTTATTTCTCATCTTAAAGCATCTTGCGCTTTTTTCTCATATACTTAACTAAGTGCATTTCATATTCGTCAATAATTTACAAGCTGAGTTTTCTCTTAGCCGGTTTTTATTTTCACTCGTAAGTTTTTTTTTGCTGTTGCTGTTGTTGTTGCTGTTGCTCTGGTTTTTTATTTGCACGGAAATGTATAATTTTTTCCAAGTCAAATGTAAATACTTTTAGCGTATTTTTGTGGGTTTCATTGGTTGTTGTTCCCATTGCTGTCATTTGGTTTGTGGCAGGCTTCCTTCTGGGGCATGGGGTAAGGGGCGTGGCGCATGCAAATGACACGCCTGATGCTGCGTAAATAATTTTAGCGCTTGCCATGCGCCAAAATAAAATGCAAAATAAACATTTTATTTCGATGTCGACTGCTGGCTGTTGGCTCGTGGCTGTTGGCTGCGGCCGGAATGGAGCAGAATGGAGACGAAGAATTTGGGTCAAGTGGTGCTGCTGGAGACGGTGTTGTTGCTGTTGTGCACATCTTATGGAACCTTACGCAATCCACAACGGCAGCTAGCTGAAAACACAGAATTTAATTATGCATAAGACAAGTCGCGCGCTGCAAGTTGCCGTTTTAGCCACAAAACGTCAAAATGCAGTCGCGACCAGCTGCGCTTTTCAAAACTCCAAATTCGGAGGGGGTGAGGGGGCCGGGAGGGGTGTGTGTGTTTGCGGTTGCCAAACGTCACGTTTCAGCGGCTCAATTTAGCTTAGAGTGGCTGCCATGCCAAAAACTTGCAGCTGCAATCCAATTAAAACCAAAAATAAAACCGCCCAACCTGACAATTTATGCGTCTGTGTCGAGATTTTCGGGCTAAACGCGATTCGCATATTTATTTGCATTCGGACTCAGACGCTATCGATGGCTAGACAATGCGGCCAGAGGCACATAAATAACGCCGTGTGACAGAAATTAAATGAGGGTCGTCCTGGCCCATATAAATATGCTGCAGACAATTTTTTTTCTTTTTTTTGGCTATGGATTTGGTTTTCGACGGGTTGAAATCGAAATCTGAGCTGAAATCGAAAACATTTTGCTGACAACTTGGCAAACAAATTTTGGATAAAGAAAAAATGCGTTAAGCGGGGTTTTGTTGACATGCGGCACAAGGTCAAGAGTTCACGCCATTTTCAACTGTCGCCATCAAAAGGGTTTAGGCCAAAATGAAATTGAGCATCAAATTATGAAATCACATGATGGTGAAAAGCGATAAAATATGTCCCAAGTCATGCCGTGTGCAGATGAAGGTCTGTTGACTTTTTTTAGTTAAATATTTTATGAATACAACTGTTCTCGGATCTGCTTTGATGTTCAGCTGGAGGGAATATTTGGCTCTGTTTTTTTTTAAGATTTAGCCACAATTTACAGATGTTGACACGATGACAAACTTGATTGAATTTGCAACCTAAACAAAGTAGGCAACAAAATAAGGTACATGTGACAGTACTCAAATGATTGAGCAAGCCAAAAACAATTTTTTGTGGACTGTAAATATGAAAAATTCGATTAGATAGACTTTATTGTTATAAGTTACACATCTAATGAAAAATGTCTTATACCTGTTTTTCTTTCTTTCCTGATTTAAGTATATGTAGCTCTTTAAAGCTTTTAGAAGTTAGTTTTCTATACAATTCACAGGGAAGCTCTGGTGGAGTTTCCGTAACTTCTTCTCGTTGGCTAAAATGGCTATGAACTCCTCCAGGATGGGCTGTCTGTGCTGTGATTTTCTTAGTTGGCTCTTGAGCTGTCTGCGAACCACCGACAATCCATTATACGCACTTATTGTGTGTGATACAGGGCGCACTTCTTGTGCCTTTATTGCCAGTTTTGCCAGAGTTGCCAATGGCCACTGTTGACATTTCCGCTGGGCGAGAGCGAGGGAGAGGGAAGAAGAGTTGTCGTGTCATGCTTACAACATACAAATGCATATCATGCTGATGGACACACACCCACAAGCAAGTCTACACATGAATTGTCATACAAGCACACACACACATATGCACACACACACACACACATACTTATGTACACACGAAGCTTGTCTTACCCATTGAAGATGAAGCAAAAGGCGATAATGTTAAGCGTCAGCTTTTTGAAACAATTTCAACACATTGCCAAAGACGCACGCACACCCACACACACACACATACGCACACCCACACACACACACAGACTCACACACACACACATTCACTGTTTCTCTCTAGGCATGGCAAACACAAACAGGTCGAGTGGCAAAGCAATAATAGCCAACCCGTTATGTGTGTAGACGTTGCCATTATCGTTGTACCACAGTTAGTTATCCTTTTGAATGTCACACGCATACACACACATCGTACGTCCAAGTGTTTGTTGTGTGTATGTTGTGTATTATGCGGCAACAATTGTTGCCCAATGTCTGTGCGGTTGAACACAGCAGCCAGTTGCTTTGACTGTTGATTTTCAGGTTTGTCAACTGGACTTTAATCAGCTAATTTATACTAATGTATATAGATATTAATGAGGATACACGAAAGAATAATCCTGAATGAGCCAAAACTATATATACATGCGGGATATCTGTTGAAGTAATAAAGAGATTTTGATAAAGCTAATAATTAACGACTTTGGTATATAAACAGAGTATTTGAAATTCAAAAAATAAATCAAATAATATATATTTTGTTATATGCATTATATATGTATATTTGCAAGAAAATATCACATTTCAAAGCTTTACATTAAATAAAAAAATATATTTAAATTAAATGCGATCAGTTGCCTTATAAAATTGTCATCTTTTTTATATGATTTTTTTTTAACATGCAAACTGAAACCGAAAACCATAAACATATTGAATTTTGCTTTTTCCTCTTCATTGGCACAAAGTGCGAAATTCATAGCATAGTTTTGTGCGCAATTAATGTATACCAAGATTTGGCCAGGGGGACGGCAGGGGTTATTAGTTGAGTTTCTGTTTGTGTTTTGCTTACGTTAGTGCGCGTCACGATATTGTTGTTTTTATGCTTACGCAGCAGCTGACCTTTAACTACGCACAAACAATAGCACGGCAAAAGATATCGACTTGTAGATAGAGACACCCACAAATACTTAGACACTTGCTATTATTTCTGTTGACTATTTCGGAATTGCTCACAAATTGATGAATAAGTTGTTTTGCGAAGTTGTACGATGTGCTTCTTGACTCGGAACTTAATCTTGATCACAATCATACGCGTTGTCTTTGTCTGCTCAACCGTGTTAGTGTCTATGTGTGTATGTCCTTTTGCCTGAGTCCTGCTGCGTCTTAATCAAGTGTATTTTCTGTATTTTAACACTGTGTGTGTATTTTCCTCATTGCAGCAATTTGGCCGTGTTTTTCTCGCACTAAGCAAACAGTTGAAATGCCGACAACAATACCAACAACAGAAATTGCCAGTCGTGTGTATCTGTGTATCTTAGGCTGGCCAAAAGCAACTATATTAATAACAATCAACTTGTAGGCCATGCAGATGTGGATTTTGGCCAACAACAACAGAAAACAGCAATAACACAAAACACAAAGACCATTCAAGCGAAAACAACAAGCAAGTTGTTGTACTAGAACACGCATTAACACACACATAAATACTACTACACTCTGCCACACACACAAACACACATTCGCACACACATGTGCAATTGTTTCTTTATGTCTTTCTCTGTAGAGGTCTGAATAGTTGTGCCAATTTGCAGCTGTTGAATTTAAATTTTGATGGCAAATTTTTAGTTAAATACTTTTTGCACTTCTTTCTTACTTGTTTAATGGCTCTATCTTGAAAAAAGAAAATTTAAGCAATTTCTAAAATTAAATGTATTTTCATTTCACATTAAATATTGAAAAATCTTTAATAATGCGACAATCACATATATTTATAAAGAGTCTTCACTTTGTAACAAATTGGCATCAAAGACATTTCCCATCTATTAATCGCCAATATGAAATATTCTGTTAAGCCTCAAACTTGTCCCCAATTGGACTCATAAGTAAATGAGAGGCTTATTTCCTCAGATTCAAGCACCAAATAATGCGGATGATTAATGAATTGCCTTGCTACTGTTTGCCCATTCGCTCTCTCTCTCTCTCTCTCTCTCTCTCTCTCTCTCTCTCTTAGGTGGTTAGTGCAGGGCCACATGCGTGTCCTTGTGCCGTTGCATTCTGCGGCCAAACAAGGACGCACTTAATCAGTTCGACATTATCAGCGTGACTTGCGCCGCACTTTGGAGCCACTCGGCGATTAGGTCGAATGACTGGCGCTTTTGGAGCGGCTCCACAAAGGAGTTGGAGTGGATAAAGCAAGTAAACATTAATTACATGCTATGAATACAAAACACATACACACACACACGTGCAAGCACAACCCATTCAAGTTTGGCTTACAGTTTTTATGTGCTTGACTTTTGGCAACCACTGTAACGCTTTTGCAGTTTTGGGTTTCAGCTCTTTGTAGCGCAGCTGCTGCAGGCTGTGTCGCCAAGCAAATGGGTTCATGCAACCCGCAATGTCTAGACAATTAGCCTTTCTAAGTTTGTGTTTGTGTGACAGACAAGAACGTTGCCATTAGCAGACGTTTACTGCAGATCAAATGACTGATTTACTTTTATTGAATGCAGCCACAATTAGCTACTTCATTGGCGGCTCACACTCGAAAGTATCAGAGTATTGGAGGCAGCGATGTGAACGGAATTGGCGCCTGTGCCACACCCCCTTCTGAGTGGCTGCAGGTGTAGGCACTCTCATAAGAGAGATGTCTCATAAGTGCCCTCCACTCCGAGGTCCTTGTAACGTCGTTTAAGCGCCTTTCCATGCTGCCAATTTAATTGCAATTGCAATCAATGTTACCTCTGAACCAGCCCAAGGGGGCCAAGGGGGGCAACAGAGCGAGGCGGCGAGGGGGAAACATAAAGTCGACCCAATTAATTTCTTGTGCGCATGTAAACGCCGAACAGCAGCCAGGCACTCAATGAAAATTATATGGCAACTGCAGTCTCGGCTTTTTATTCGCACGCAAATAAATCAATAAAAGATATTAAAGAAATGCAAATAAAAGCGAAACGCAAAAGCAGCACAGAACGAACCAAAAACTACAGTAACAACTGCAGCAGTAACAATTCTGTTTGAAGCGCTTCTTTTGCGGCTATCAATTTTTCATAGACCTTCACCTTTGGTTAATTTTGTGTAGGTCTCTTTTTCATTGCATAAAATGTAATTCAATTATGACAAAAATTTTCGACTTGTAAAGTACCCAGCACCAAAGTAACGGCTCTAATTGTTCTTCCCAATCGTGCATATAAAAAGTAAGCATTTAGTTTGGAAAAAAATTATACTCATTTTGATGACTCGGAACTATTGATATACCACCCTCACTAAAATCAATAAGTTCAGACATAATTGAGAATATTTAGTGAATGACTTAACAATCTGAACTCATTGAAAATGCTGCTTTAAAGCTTTTGCAAATCCCGTTGATGCTACTTATCAAATGCCGTTAATAAATAACGGCAGACAGTTTTGGCCTAAGATGCATTTGGGTTGTCATCGTGACGGGGTTTTTGTGAGCTGAATTTTGAATTGCGGCAAATAGTTGCGCATTGTGAGTTGTGTCTATTTACACGTTGGCTTGCGCAATAATTATTGTGCAAGGCTTAATTTAAATAATTAATAAATTATAATGCAAGCTGGAGGCTGAGACAGAGGCCCAGGCGGATGCAGGCAACAGCAGCTAAAAGTTTCTCATTAAACAAATATTTTCACAGCAGCTAAAATTTATGTTGCTAGCAGCCGCACACACGCACACCCACACACGCACAGCCGAACACCCATTTGCTCACATACCAAAATATAAAATTTATGCATGAAAACTGCCTGGGCGAGAGGTGCAGGGTCGGCGGGGCGGGGCCGGGGTTGGGCGCAGAGAATGCAGCAAGTAGTGTAGTGTAAACAAGCAGCAGGCAGAAGCCAGTCAGGCAGCCAGCAAGCAGCTCAGCAAGGACATGCCAAAGGACACATAATGCAAACATGTGACTTCCGCATGCGGTGCAAACACTTACAGTGCACACACACACACACACTCTCACACACACACATGCACAGCATTCATAAAGTTTGTGCCATAGTCTCATAGTTGTTAACAACTCGAGCGGCAGGCAGGCAGCTCGTCGGTCTGTCGCCAGGTCCTGGTGTCCTTCCGACCGCTTGTAGCTTGTCTTGTACGCACACCCCACTGTTTCAGGCTTAACTCACTTGCCACACTCACACACACGCACACAGATCACAGAGCCACAAAGACATAATGTGAAATAACTTATTGCCCTTAAAATGTCATTTATGTCAACGGTAAGATAAGTTACGCATACGCACCGTACACCACACACATTGCACACGCTGCACCCTGCACCTTGGCTGGCAGGCTTGACAACAATTAAAGTCAACAGGAAATGTGACACATTTAACATGGTAAATAATATTTTCAATTATTTAGCATAAATAATATGAACACGCATATAGAGAGGGAGACACAGTGGGAGACACACACACACATACAAATGGGCATGTAATTTAACACATGTTTTGCTTTTTCACATTGAAACATCCTGCGGCACATCCAAAAACTAATTAGCAGCTCAGGAGCTACTGTTTGTTTTAGCCATTTGACACTTGGCGGGCTTCAATTTGCAAAAGCTACATAGTCAGTTTTGAGCCTGTTGCAAACGTGTTGAAAATGTTTCTGTGTAGTTGGAGAGACCCTTGTCAAGGACATTGTAAATAATATGCGATTAAGTGGTATTTCAGATAAGCATAAAAACTTATTCTAAAATTATTAAATTCATAAACTTATTAAATGATTTATTAATTGAACATTTATTAACTTAAAATAATATTGGCGACCTTAAACTGTCGAAACCTCTTAAAGATGGCCGCACGAAAATAGTGTGCCCAGATCATTGCTTAACATAACCACATTTTTTTGAAAGCATCTTCGAAATTCACAGCACCTAAACCAGCACCCGAATATCAAGCATGAATAAAAGTTTTCAATTAGACCGCCAACGAGCGAATATTTCGTTTTCGGTTGGCCAAAAAACGATGCCACAATTTGCAGCATTTAACCTCCCAAAACACCATACCTCACCACAACCCACAACTCACACACATACACACACACACAGTTACACACTGATGCTCACACACATATACAATTACGAAAGATTTATCGCCTGTGCACTTGGAATTGATGACCAGGGCCTAATTGTCATCCGATATGACTCCACCGCATGACTCGCATTGTCGGTCGAGCGACGTTGTCGTCGCAGGAGAATCAGCAGCGAGCAGCCAGCAGCCAGCAGCTAACAGCCAGTGGCAGTAGTTGCTGCAGCTAGAGAGCCGCTACCTCACGCCAGGGGCCGCCACCAGCACATTTATACACTTCAACTGGCACGTGCATAGTTTTGCATGCTGCGCATAACTTGCACGCACACCAACACACATACACACGAACACACACACATACACACTCACACACACACACATGAACACGCACACAGGGTCGTAATTTTTACACACACACACACACACGCACACAGTGGGAGCGATTTATGTTTGACTTTCGCATGTGGCTGGCGGTTTGGGTGGATTTAAAAGTCCCCCAACGCGTGGGCGAGGGTCTCAACTGGATTCCTGGTTGATGCTGTCGTTTGCTGCTTGCTATAGCTATTATTGTTGTTGCCTTTGTTGTAAAGTAAGTTAAGACTGTAGCTGGTAGTGTGAGACAGTTGGGTCCTATTTGTTGTTGGCTGCATTGCCTGATAAATCGCCAGCAATTTATTATTGATAACACATTGGTACATTGATTGTGTATTAACTGAAACTGTTTGCCAAAGTAAAGTGACATTGATATATGGCAAGTACATGAAATATCGCTTGTTACGACTACTACAGCAAGCAACTGTTTGAATTCCTCTCTCTCTCTCTCTCTCTCTCTTTCTTTCTGTCTTTTTCTCTCTTCCATTCTCTTTCGCTCACTGGGCTAACGCACCAATATGCCCATTGCGGCAATCAGCGCCAGAAGTTGACGCAAGATTTGTGGCCGACAGTCGGTCAGTCAGTTTATCCGCCTGTTAAAAACTTAATGCCCAAACATTTGACATGGCTTTTAAAAATTATGATAGCATTTTATTTTTTACATCGCCTACTTCAAAATCCACCAACTTTTTTTGTATTAATATCAAATGAATATATTTTTTATTGATTCAAACAGTAATATCATAAAGTGCAATGAGTCGTAAAAATGGGAAAATAAAATGCAAAAATGTACTACACTGCAATTAATGGCACCATGCGGGGTCAATACTTCGGGTCAGCCACAATCGGCGGAATAAATAAATAAATAAATAATCATTAATTTAATTCATAAAAGGCGTCTAATCATATCCATTAGGAACGACATTCATATTGAATTTTTCAACAAGAAAATTAAATTAGCCAAAAGAATAAATAATTAAAACTAATTAAACTATTTATTAATAAATTGGCCATAACAAAAAAGTTGAATTTGTAGATTTAGTCATTGCACGACAGCTGCTGCAAATGAACAACCGCTGAAGCGGCAATGACAACTAGAAGTTTAACAGGAAAAGCAACAGCAACCGGAACAACAACAACAACAACAGCACGAACAACTATTACAGATAGTGACAACCAGCGGCAAACACGAAAGTGTAATCAACGCTTAAACACTCGCAACAACGAGACAAACATGTCGCTCTGCTGGCCCGGCCGCAGACAATGGCTGACTGTTTGGCTGGATCTCTGGCTGGCAGACGAAAAAAAGCATGAACAAACATTGCGACACATTACTGTCAAAACTCATGAAAATATTTCACAAGAGCGACAGGCGAACTGCCGCTGCAGGCTGAAGGACATGCTGGAGGGGCTAAAAAGAGCGAGAGCGAGAACTGGATCACATAAAACATACAGCGGCAAGAAGCAAAAAAGTCACTAACAAGCATCATATGCCAGCAAAAATGTCAACAACAATGCAGCGCGGTACACATGCACACACACACACACACACACACACACACACGCACATACACACACAGCTCATTAGAGCCATGACAAGGAGTGGGGACAAAAAAGGATTTAGCATGCCGGCTTAGCGCAGACGGAAATGCAGCAGGATAGCATTCATTTGTTGTCCTTGTTGTCAGTTTTGTTGTCTTTTTCGCATGCATCTTGTGCCCATTTTCGTTGCCGTTGTCGTTGTCGCTGTTGTTCTTGTTGGTGCTTCATTTTATGACAGCTGCAAAAAGTTGCTGATGATGTAATGTTTATGTGTCGCTGACACTGGAACACCACCTCCCCTCTCCCTCTCACACTGCCGCTGGCCCAGCACCTGTCACCCCGCCGCAACGCTCAGCTCCAGCGTCATAATTGCACCTGCAAGGCTAACAGATGCAGACAACAACCGACGGCAGCAGCAGCAGCAGCAACAGCAGCAGCAGTAACAGCAGCAAAAAAGACGCACAAGCAACAATGACACGACAGAAATATGCCAAGTAGCTGACTCCACATTGCACTGTGACATCACTCAGCAGGGGTTGGGGGGGTGGCGTGAAGCGGGGGCGAGGTAGTGGCATATGATGCATATCGCAAATGTCGTTTGCCGTCAGTTTCCGGTTGTTGCAGCAGCCATTTTGTTTATGCATGAACACGAATGCAACTGCAGTGGCAGCGGAGCGCAATGTCGCCTCTTGTTGAGTGTTTGTTTCAAGCCGCTCGAACGCCCCCGCCCCCTTACCTATTCAACAGGGTTCACCCAGTGTCAGCATTAAGGGTTGGCAGCTCTGCTACGTTGTATTTTGTGGCTAGTTCAAGTGCAAACTAATTTTGTTATGAGTTCAACATGGCATATTTTTTTAAATGTTTTCTTAACCTTATATAATAGCTATGTGTTCATTAATTATTTCAGTCAGACTACCTAAACACAAACAATATATGTTTTATGCCCGCTGATTGTGTATCTAACCAATTTAGCCAATTACACCCTTTCTACGGCAAACAACAGTGGCCAGCATAAACCGAAACAGAACGTGTGTATTAATTTTTGTGCCACTAGCCATACGACTATTACACACAATTAGGCAATGGCTAGAGCAACAATCGAGATAGCTATAAACACATGTAAAGCGTACAGGAAGCCGCTTTGATAACGCCAATTAACAGCTCGACACGCCATATTTCCTATACGTATACGCAATGTTTTTGCTGTGCGCATACGCAATATCCAAAGAAATTGGGGTGTGGGCAAAAGAATTAGACACATAATTAAAAATACAAAGCATAAAGACTAATGGCTGTCTGCCCTTGCCAGCACCCTCCCCTCGACCGGCAATGATTAATTTATTGTTATTGCTTAGGTAAACAAAGGCGCAAAATCGAAACTGAGAATGAACCAAAGCCTGGCCCTGTGTGATGTTGCCACGTGATTCGGCCAGTTCGATGAGCCGACCACAAAGCTGCCCCGAATATTATTAGTAAACCAAATGCGTAGCCATAAATTACCACTCAGCGACCAATGCTCGAGCGCATCCTAAGAGTCCGGAGCTGGAATCGCAACTAGCAAAATGAAATGAAAACGCGCACGCTTGACAGCTACTCCTGGGCTGGTGCAGGCCCACTGGAGTGGGCGCGGGAGTACCCAGCTCTCGGTTTTGGTTTTGGTTTGGGTTTGGGCCACGTGCGTGCTGCGGAAATGCTCGCAAATTTGCGCTTTGAATTTCGAAGACGATCGTGGACTTGCATATTTTATTTGCTCTTTCAATCAGCAAAAAGCGGAAAGCCTTTTGCCAGCAATAAAATTATTGAAAGATTGATGAAAGCCACGGCCCGAAACGAGCCCAACAAATTGCCCTTCGTAAGTGAGTTTATGTGTAGCTCCAAGTACGACGCAACCTTAGCCCCAAAAACTTAAGAGACAACCAAAGGACGTGCAGTCGCTGACATTGACATGGGACCACAAATAATACAGCAACAAAAAGTAAATAAATAAAGAAATGAGGGAAAAAATATATAGCCAGTGCAAGATTTATGGTCAAATAATTAGCAATGTCGACGGCTGCCACGCCCTACTCGAATACACTGCAAATGTTGAGGAACTTGTGAGCTATCGACTAGATTTTAGAAACGTATTTATTGATTACCTTTTATTTATATTTAGGCTTCTTATTGTCTATTTTAAAACAGATTAATGAATTACCTTGAAACTACATTATTAAATCTATTATTAAAATTTGTATATAAATACATTTTACTTTTGTCATGTATGAATTACAGAGTATGCAGGATATCTCATAGTCGTTGACAACTGCCTACACCTACAGCACACAGAGTAAATTCAGACTGCCAACACACACCAACAATGCGACACACTCTTGACCAGGAGGGAACGCTGCCGGCGAGGTGTTTTAATTAATTAGCTTTTTGTTTTAATGCTGAACTTTTGTCCTGTGCTTTGTGTCCGGCGTTTCGATTGCGTTTTTACGACTACGCGCGACTAATTTGTGTAAATTAAATTTATCGACCAGAAAATGCCACAGCAGCCAAACCGAATCACCTTCACGTACCCCGTTTCCGTTCCCCTTGTGCCACCCAGCAATGCTGCTGCTTAAATTAATCATACGCAGTGTGCGCCAACATTGTGTATAATGGTCGACAGACTGGGCCAACTAAATGAGGTAGCGCAGCGGTTAAGGAGTGGTAGAAGGGGGTCATACTGCAGCTGAGTGTGTGAATTTGGGTCAGGCGTGCGCTTCGATTCCATTTCGATTTGTTTGTTAAGCATACGCAGTGTGTTACGCTCCAAACTTGGACATCACTTTGGCAGCGGGCGTTGCCGTATCAGAGGGCTTTGATGGCCACTGCGCGTTAATGGCCAACTCAGGCGAGGCCGTGCAGACCGTAAACAGCAACAGCAACAGTAACAGCAATGGCCAAAAAGTGTTGGCAATAATGTTTCAGCCGTTGCTGGCCTGCTGCCAGGCCGACGCTCTTGCACTTTCATTAAGTTTAATTAAATTCTCACTTTGTAAATGTCAATGTGCAAACACACACACACACACACACACACACACTCAAAGACGGCTATCTATGCGCTGCTGAGTCGAAAAAATGCGCCAACCTGGGCGAATTTATGGCCCCTGGCGCAAGGCGACAAAAATCTCTGGGCTCCTGGCGCACAAATAACAGCACGTCGTAGTTTTGCTTCATTTGTTGGCTGTTTGCAGACATTGTTGGCTTTTAATTTGGCCGGCACGCGAGGTAACAGCAACAACAATAACAACAAACGACAGCAACAACGTGAACAACTCGAGCCTAGTAACTGCTTATTATGCAACAACTTTTTATTAATTTTTGCGTATTTTTCATGACACTCGAAAAGCGAGTGCCGCGTAAAAACAAAACAAGCGCCAAGGAAGTTTCTAAGCAGCGCCAAAAAAATTATATAAAATAAAAAAATATATAAATTCAAGTCAAAAATTTTGCCATAAACTTAACCATAAATAATTCAAATAATGTGCCTCGTCTTATACGTGTCTAACGCCTGGCAAAGCAGCGCTCTCTTCTTCCTCTTTAGCTATGCTCCTTTCCCTTTACGTGTGTGAGTGTGGCTGTGTCTGCCTGTTTGTGAGGATATTTTCGAGCTAGGATATTAACCCCAATTGCGCTTGGCACTTGCCTGGCTGCCTGCCGCAGTTCTACTTGTTTTTGTTTCTATTTTTTTTTTCATTGGGTGTTTTGTTTTTCGGTCCGTTGCTGTTGTTGCTGTTTGTTGTTGTATCTGGTTGGCTTTTTAAGTGTTTCTTTAAGCGGCATAATCAGGCGCACCAAGAGCGCAAATATTTCAAGCGACACGCAAATATGCAAATATGTGACGCATACATGCATGAAGACATATGTATATTGTACACGTATAGGCTTCAAGTGTGCGTGTGTGTGTGTGTGTGTGTGTGTGTGTGTGTGTGTGTGTGTGTGTGTGCTGCTCCTTAAGCTGCTTAGCAGCCCATGCAATCGGCAGCTAAGCACACAAGAGTCTGTCTGATATACCCTAAGGTCACAAAACCAATCGACGAAAACATAAATGTAGTTGGATTAATAAAGGAAAGCATCTTGAAATGGGAACTGATCTATATTTGGAATTTTTCCATTTTCTTTTTTACTGTGCAGTTGTATTGCATTATTCTGCTTGATTTTGAACATTTATCAATTAGAAAGCATGAATTTCTTTCTTCTTAATTTTTTTTTAATAATTTGTACCTTGTCAAAAACATAACGGTAAATTAGTCAGATGCCTCTAAAGTGTATTTCAAGTTCGGTCACACTCTGGACATTGGTCTTACATCTACTTGCTTGTACTTTTCTCTATGGTCTTGTGTTTGTTTATGTGTTTGTATTGTATTCTGTGTTGTATTTTTGGCCTATGCATGTTTAAATTTTATGTTTGCCAATGTGTTGGGCTTTTGCCATAAATGCACACCCCAATATGTGTGTGTGTGTGTGTGCGTGTGTGTGTGGTGGGAGCTTGTCGAGGCAAATGTTTGGCAACATGTGCCACACAGCGGCAACATGCGGCCTGCATATAAATTTCCAAGTGGCTCGCAGTTCTACTTAGATTTGTTCTGGAATTTTTTAGCATTCAGCATAGCTGCCAAATGTTTGAGAATGGAACATTGATTTCGGCTTAAATTCGAATTGCGAACATGAAGCTTAATTAAATTTGCCTAATTAATCTGAGAAGGCTCTGATTACGGTCTGAACCCTTTGACCTTTCTCGGTTACAGAGTACGGTTAGCAGTGGGCACTGCGGTCACAATGACCCAAGCTGTCAACGCGTCCTGACAGCAATCGCCGTAATATGATGTCAACTGTGAAGTCAACTGTACCACACACACACACTGTCGCACATATTCATTAATCATTACACAAAGCAGCGCGAATGTTTTTGGTGCCTCGCGTACAAATTCCGAGAACATAATTGTCATATGTGACGCAGTTCCTAGTCCCAATTACCAAGTATTTACTAAGTACATAAAAAATAATAATACATCTTGTGTCTAATTGTGCATAAATGCGTTCTGGGTGTGAAATTAATTGTGAACATCGTTCTCCGAATTCCATTAGCTACCAATAATAGCTCAAAACTTGGCATAAGCATATAAGCATTACCAAAAGTTGATTAATGCTAATTATAAGTTGGTATATAAAATGAGCTACAACCAACGCGTACTCAACGTCTATTTTTGTTAAATATAATATTCATTTGATATACTTTCAAATTGAAATAATTGGCTGACTTTATAATTAGCTACCTAAATTACTGTTTTGATTCGAGTTAAAAGCTTTCCATTCTATTTACTCTCTGAAAGTTATAATAATAGATAAAAAGTTTGCTATTGTTGTTACGGCACGAATTAAAAAAGATAATAATAAATTGAATTGAAACGTAACCTCTACCCAATACCTCACATTTTATTTATACTAGATAAATAAAATATGAGGTAGTGGGTAAAGGTTAAAATTCAATAAAAGAGAATTATCTATTTTGAAATTTTTAAATATAAAGGCAGAGCTTAAAAACTAATGTGATATTTTTAAGCTGCCTGCAAGGATCTTCAGCTACTATTGACATCATGGTCGGTCTTGGCCACGTTGCGAATGGCATTAGCGAATATTTGACACTAACAGTTAAGTCGGGTAAGCCGCTGCCAAAATCCTAAAAATGAGAGCGCAAATCAAAGGAATAACAAACGCTCTCACCATAGAGAGAAATAGATAAAATTGGTCTCACGCTCTCTCTCTCTTTCTCTCTCGCTCGCTCACGCTCTCGCACATACTTATTGTTCTCTCGTTTGTGCGGCTCTCTTGCGGTTGCAAAGCTTTTGGCCATGAAACGACGGCAGTGAAACAAAACCAAAGCGTTCCGCACAGACCCCACAAAATGGCCAAGAACAACAACACGTTTGTTGGCCAGCACCTGCTGGCCGTTGCAGGTGGCCAAGTTACAATTTTTTTTGTTGGCCCTTTTTTGGTTTTTGGGCCAGGAATATATTCACTTAATGCGTGCCCGTGTCCGTTTTGCTTGATGCGCCACGTTCTCAGTTGGCTCTGCCCACCATGCACCTTCCCATCGCACTCCCCCCGCTCCCCTAGTAGTGTTTTTTGCCCCGTTAACGCGTGACTTCGAGTGCCCTTAATGCTGTAAATGAATATTTAATGTTAAAAGCACTTGTCGAAAATGCAGCAGCAGCAGCAGCAACAGCAGCCAAAAGGGGGTAGGCAAGAAGGGGAAGGGGGATGGATAGCAAGAGAGGTGAAGTAACTGCAGCCAATGGCTTTGGCTCTGCCGCTTCACTTAACGAGCGAGTTGATTTTAAATTGTTTTTGCAATTGGAGCATGCGATTAAAAATAAATAGTTGCATTTTCTGAGCCAACTTGAAGGGCCACGCAAATTAGCGTTAACTTTAACTTTGGCCGCCTGCTGGGCCGTCTGTTTGCACTGCCACAGCAAACACGGCTACCAACTGGACTCCGGCCAACAGCAGGAGCAGCAGCTGGCATAAATAATGCGTAGCCGGGTTAGCCTACTCAGCTCTCTCTGGGCTGATAGCTGAGAACTTTGTTTGCCCAGCCGTCGTCTTCTTCTCCTGCTGCTGCTGCTGTTGTTGCTATTGTTGCCATCCGTTCCTGCTGTTTCTGTTTCCTTTGGCTGGCTGAGACAAATGTTTATAAACCGCTTAATTATTCACTTGGCCCAGTTTTTAGCCAGCTGCGTGCGTCGGCGCCCTTTCCTTAGGGCCACACGCAAAACAAATTGACACAGCCGCACAGATTTCTGCGGTGTTAAGCTGAGGCCACATAAATCACAGCCAAGCATCGCGCCAGAGACGAGACCCACCGCCATCAGCTTGCTAACATTTCTCATAATTGCTAAGCTTTAGTCAACTTGTATAATATGTATAATATTCCTGTACACCTTTAAATATAATACTACCTGATTCTTTCACATTGTTCGTTAAATCAGTTTTGCTTTCAATTGTTTAAGGAATGATATAGAGTAACTAAATATAAGTAAAAATAAATAGTTAAATGAAAATTTTTTTAAAAGTAATTTTATATTTTTATTAAAGGTTTTTAAATTTATATAAACTGTGGGTGCTCTATTTTTTTCGATCTTCCCATTCCTTGCTCGGCCGTTAAACAGAAATAAGTTGCTTGACAACGTCCTAGTAATATCTATTATATATTTTTTGCTATATAAGCAACTCTAATATATATAAAAAAAATATAAATAAAATGTGAAATTTAAATTTAAACTTTAAAACTATATTCAGAAGGAAATTGAATAAACTGTCAATGCAAAATAGGAATTTATTTACGTTAACCATCTGTATGTGCCGTACACTTTCGTGTTCCATTTGTTCTTCGCTCTGGTCCGGATCACTAAAGAGTTTGTTTAAAATATCAGTTGCTTAATAAAAGCACAGAAAATACCGGATTAGGTACTATTTTGACACAACTCATTTAACGGGCATTAAAATTTGAAAAGACTGGAAACTGAACGCAAATCTGCAAAGGAACTGGAGAGGAGCCATGTGAATATCACACTGACTGATGATCACACAGATCAAAAATAGCTATTTAGATCAGAATTGACTTGTTGATCTCAGTTTTTTTTTATAATTTTGCCAGCAGGATTTACAATTCCCAGCTTAAACGATAACAAATATAGGATTTTTAAAAATAAAATATATTTTTTTCAAATAAAACAAATGTAGACACTTTTCTTAAATTTTGTCTCAGCGCATTCGGCTCGCCAGAGGCTGTCCCGTGTGGAAAATCTTGTTCAGCCGCATTGTGAGAGTTTTAGACTAGCTTTTCAGCTCTGTGTGTGCTAAGCCAGCACTTGCTGGGCCTTCGCCCCTTGAGCTCAGGCACACACACTCGTGTCCTGGCGCGCTCGAATTGACCCTGTTTACAAAAGCAATGCAATGCGAGGCGCTCAATTGGCAGCATGTCAAGTCAACTCAAGTAAAATTTATTTGTTACAGCCACAGGCGGGGCGAAGACAGAAGCGCAGAAGGAGTTGGAGTAAGAGTTACTCAGCCAGCCAGCCAGGCTGTTATTGTGCGGGCTAGTCTAAATATAAACAGCTCTTCAACTGATGCTGCTGCTGCCACTGAGTGTGTCCCATTTTGCTTTTGCCTTGCCTGACAGCGCAATTGCTGTCATTGCTGTTATTGCACTTAACGCACTTGCGCCCACACACACACACACTAACAAACGCTAACACACAGAGACCTGCATGAATGCTGAATGACGCACAGACAACTGGCAACTGGCTGCAATTATGGCGTCTCAATGCGTTTTGTGCGTGGCTTTGGCAGTTAGCCTGCGAACCTGCCCTCGCATATTTGCAACAGCAGCGACAGAGTCGGCGACAGTGGGGACAAAAGCATTTGCCAGACAAAAGCACAGAATGGCCGCGGGGCAGCCATTAGCCTAATAACGGCATGCACCAGCCCACACACACACACATACACACACACTCACACTTTCAGTCGACGTTGTCATCTCGTCTCGTCTCGTCTCGCCTCAGTTCGCATTGCGTTTTTGAGCTGCTCCTGTCACATGTGCCCCGCCAGCGACAATGGCGCCACCAGCAACAACAACAACAACAACAGCAAAAACAATGACAAACATGATGAACGTCGCCTCAGCTTCAGCTTGGACAATTAACATAAATAATGGCCAAGTGGTTGCTCACTCGACATTGTCTACCTATTGTCGGCTGTGCTTGTGGTAAGTGGAAATATATTTTTCACTTTTCATTTCTAATTATGGCGCTGGGGACACGCTCCAAATACCAGAAACAAACGAACAACGGGGCACGGATAACAAATGAAAAGGTGCGACAATCTGTCAAGTGTTTGTAGGCCTTTTTGGTGCTCTTTCCATATTTAATGTATGTGAACATTTACTTGGTTATGCTATAAAAAGAAAAAAACTGTTAAGCAAGAAACGAGATACAAATATTTAATAATATCAAATGTTATGATCACAACTAAATAAAGACACACAAATTTAACCTGGTTTATTATTTATATGCTCTTGCAGAGGATAATGTTTTCACGACATATAAAAACATATTGAGAAAGAGGTCTGTGATCCAATAAGTGTCAGGCGATTCAATATTTCAATATCAACCAGTTTCTCAGAATTCCATATTTTTTTGCAGTTAGTACATAGGTTGAAGTCGGTCAGACCGCACCACTTTTTTTCTGTAAAAACACAGTTACTTATGAATATATGGAACACATCCTTTTCACGTTTGCAAGAGTTTTCAATATTCGGCTCTCTGAACGACATATTCGTTCGCGTTGTTGCATACATTTTGGAGCTGAATAAGCGAAATAGCTGGCAAAAGTTTGCAACTATTTGAGCCAAATGTCGCCAGCTTACAGCAACTGCAGCATGTGACAAACTTAAAGTCAAAATTGCTTGGCCAAATTGTTACTCAAAGTCAAGCCGCCCCAGCATTCAGTTGGCCTCGCCTCATCTCGGCTCACCCGCCTCCTTCGATGCTGTCAAAGTCAAACTGTGCTGGGAGCTACGTAGCATTCCCAGCTTTACTGCCCTCAGGCCACAATGCATGGCAGCTGTAGCATTTGTGGCAGCGGCAGCTTGGCTTACGTTACGTATACGCAACGTCTGAGGTTTGGCAATAAAATTGCGCATTGTTGTCGTTCGCTTGCTGTTCTTGTTGTTGATGTTGTTGTTGTTGTTGTGAAATACCAACCATTGCAAGATTTATATGTTTAGCTCGCTTAAGTGGTAGTCAGACATTGGTTTTAGGGGAACATAAGACAACTTTATAAGCAAAGCGCATGGCTTGCAGTCTAGACAGACGTTCCGACCGCCAGACACCCAGTTGGGCCGGTCAATGGTGACATTCAAATGCTCGGGCTGCCTGCTCAGATTTATGCGAAGGGGCCACAAAATCAGCTTTGAGCCAACGAGGGTCGCCGGGTCAAGCAACACTCTGTAGAGTGTAAGGGGAACTGTGTGCGCCGCATAGTTTTTGGTACGAAAAGTTTTACACATTTCCTACAGTATTTTTTGAAGGCGTGGGATCGGGTGAAGCGGGTGTACATCCTTGTGCTTTATTATTTTGTTGCTTCATTTTTATATTATCGGTGGCAACTTTTCTGCTATTTTGGGCACAACTTATGGTGCAAAAAGTGAGCGGAGTTGCTCGTGCCAACTTCCTACTACCAAGGAAGTCGCAGACCGTGCGAAAAGTTTCAGCCCCGCTCCGTTCGGGGCACATTACAGCAACTTCCTTTCCACACAAATTTTGTTTAATTAAAATTTTTGTTAAAATCTGTAAATTGTTTTGTTTTGTCGGTTCGCTGGCGACGTCCTCCAGCACAAACTGAAGTTCAAACTGGGACTCGTACTCAGTTTAAGTCGCATCCTCATACTTTGGCAGTCCTCCGAAAATAGTTGGCACAACAAAATATTGCCATCAAAAAAAAATATATAAAAATAAAATTGCTAAATAATTGAACTGCAAGAATGTAGGCATTTCCCGACTTCCGTTTTCTAGGTGTCCTTGTCTGTGCTGCATAAATGCTTTGGCACTTTGCCATTTACATCTTGTTAATAATTAATCGAAAAGTATATTATTTATACATTTATTGCTCAACTACCCGTCGCAGCTGATATCAGCTTGACCTACCCGTCGAAATACCTACAGCTTTATAATCTCCTGAGTCTGGGTATCTTTTATGTCGCTGGAGCGATAACTATGCCATCAATTATTTACTAATGCGCATATAATAGAGTTGCATAATTTAACACCCTGCCAATGACCTTTTCAAAGAATTCATCAATTCAGCATGCGAAAAAAATGGCAAAAATAGCTAAAATGGAAAGAATGGAAGATGCAGAGAGAAAACTATGCGTGTTGCGATCCCAAAAGGACAACGCACAAAATTATTCAAGTCAATGAACAATTTAATTTATCATTTATATAAAATCGGACAGTTTGTGTATGTGGAAGTGTCGTCTTGGCGTGCTGCCATCCAGAGCGCCACTTGAGCTAATCTCATATATCATCGTTGATCTGGCAGCGAAGCGAACCGCAGAAACCGAGTCGAACCGAGTCGAAGCATGAAACGTCTGTCGGCCTCCAACATTTTTGCAATATGTATGATTTTACTTTCAAATGCGGCGAGGACGCGACCTCCCCCGCATCTTGTGTCCTTGTCCGTGTCTGTGTCTGTGTCCGTCCCCGTCCGTCTGTCCGTTTGTCAGCCATAATTCTGAGCAGGAAACTTGCTGGCATCAGCAGCCGGCAGTCTGACCATTAATACTCAATTGGCTGTGCTTCCCGTGCGGATTGTGGTCGGTCCTCGTTGGACTCCTCGCCCAACATCATCTTTGTCGTCTTGTGCTGACACTTGAATTGAATCGAAATTGGTTATTAGCAATTCTTACGAGACTCTGGCGACGACTCTGGGGTCCGGGCGCATCACTTGAAAGCGAATATATTGGAAAATAAAATTGGAAAATCTAAGTATATTGCGTGTACGTCAACGCTCTCTGCGTATACGCAATATTTATTTCTTGCTTTACCTCTAGTTTATGGGTTTTTAAAGCTCCACAAGTTGCATAGCGCAGCCTTTGGGGACCAGTCAAGTTGCCAGTTGATAGCCGATCCGTGTCAATGCAAACAATGTCAGACAGAGAGACCGACCGACCGACGGACCGACGGACCGCCGGACAAACGGATGGACTCGAGAAGAAGCCCCGGCAACTGCATATCAAAAGTTGTTCAGCGCAAATGAAATCGTTTTGTGCAACTTCCGTTTCCGTTTCTGCTGCTGAGGCAACAACAAGCGACAGCAACGACAACGGCAAATGGCAGCCATGTTTACTGCTGAAAGTCGCATTCACACACGATTTTTGTTGATTTTGATTTGTTGGCGAAACTCACTCGCATAGAGCACTGCACATTGCGTGCAGTTGCGGGTGCATTCGCTTGGAATATCTAAGTTTTCTGGCCCAGCTAAACTTCCCTGCACTGCTGCAAGTGCACACTACACCAGCCACAACAGAACTTTCCCAACAAAAAAGGTGATGGGCTGCCGCACCCTCCCCTCCCCCCAACCAATCAGAGTCTCTGTTCGAGCCCTCAGCTGCTTTCTGCTGATGCTCGCATAAAGCGCAAAAATTGCATGCTTTATGCATAAATAAACAAATCAGTGAAATCAAAAACATTCAAAATGACTTCAAAACTCAGCTCAATGCCCATTGTAGTGTATGTGATTTGGTGTGCATGTGTGTGTATGTGTGTGTGTATGCGTGTGTATGTGTGTGTGTGTGCATTTGTGCATGGGGCTTGTGTCGTATTTATTTTTAGGCTTTGCTTTAATATCGGGCGATGCTTACAAGAGATTGAGGACATATTTATTTGGCTTTTCGCTTCAAAATATTCTCATATGAGAAAATTTCTGCTATTCAAGAACAGTAAAACAAACTATCGTTCCTGTCAAAGCAACTTTTATGAATTTCACAAAATTACGATTTTGGAAAATTATCAAACTTTAAATTTTTTCGTTTATTAAGCTGGGGCAGATAAATTGAAAAATTAATTATTTTCGGTATGAAAAGAGACTCTTTTATCTAGAGGTGTGTTTTATATTTATTATAACAGCTTTTTATTTATAAATGAAAATTTCCCTTTAAACGGCGGGATTCAATTCAGTTTTGGTCAAGCTATGACAGTTTGAAATACTTTGAAATACAGGAAGTCGGTCAAGTTTTACTGTATACAAGGAAAAGGGAAAATGTTTGCAAAATGTTTTATCTGAAACGATGCTTACAAGCGAAATTTGCATATTTCTTATTTGTTAACATGACAGCGAGAAAAAGTGTCCGCCTGCCT
Source organism: Drosophila nigromelanica (assembly GCA_004149465.1). Lineage (NCBI taxonomy): Eukaryota > Metazoa > Arthropoda > Insecta > Diptera > Drosophilidae > Drosophila > Drosophila nigromelanica. Next base: position 6,519 of record SCDS01000196.1, on the reverse strand, counting down.
CGGTGACTTTTGCCTTGAGCCTCTCAAGGTATCAGCCACATGTGCAACACTTGAGTGCTTGCAGCCAGGTTCAGGTCTGTCAGAAATTGTGCAGACAGCTGAGGCTTTTATGACATAAGCCCAGCTAGACGTCTGTCTTGACGATAAGGTTGGACGAAATACATATACAGTTATATGCTTTAAGAGTCATGCTGTTGACTCTGTAATTACAAACTTATGTTAATGCCTTTCACTCTCGGCCACTGTGGCTGCCATGGTCTAAATGAAGGTTACGGCTCGGCCCTCTTATGCATATGCATATTCAAGGCGCACATACGACGCGACCGTCTAAATGAAGTTGCGCAAATCATCATCCAATTAGAGCTGTAAAATTATACTAATTACAACTTTGGGATTAGAAATATGCAAATGTCTGGGCACAGACGCGTCGAGATCGAGCCGGCCGACTACGGCAAAGTTTTGTGATTAAAAATTGGCAAAGTTAAATGTATCACACATACACAGAGAGACAAAGATACTTTGTATATATACAAAGTTGCATACATTTGCCTAAATTATATTGACATCTAACAGTCCCGCTGCAAGTCGCCTGCAAGGCAGCTGATAAGTGAGCTAAGCTCCGGCAACAGCTCGCTCCGAATGGAAAACGGGGATTGGGGAGGTGGCACATATGAAAGGCCGGCAAAGCCATGCATAAATTATAACTAGAAGCCAAGTCACAGGCGCTAAAAACAGCTCGTAATAATTAAAACAAAATATGCTTAAAAATGAAACTTTATATTCAGTCTCGTTAGCACATCAAAAGCCGAAGGGGCGTGTGTGTGCGTGTGGGACCAAGAATGAGCACATTTTGGCAACTAAGACTTGCGAGTGCAATGTGCAATGCTTGGCTGGTGGTGCGTATACTTAATATGACAAGGCGTATACTTAATACGGCATACCCTGCACGTCGCCGTTCGCCAGTCACGCGCCCGGCAAGTAAATTCAATCAAGTTGCCCCGAGCACAAACTGGCGACAATTGTTGCAACTGGACACGGATAATTTGCGCTAATTGTAATGCATTTAGTGGCGCTGCGCAGTGCAGGTCACCTTGAAGGACAATGCCGTCGAGTTTCTGGGGCGTGGTGTGGATGGGGGGCGAGTGAGAAAAATGAGAATTTAATAAGCTTAGCACTCGCAACTGGAACGTCCTTTGGGGTTGTCAACGCCATTTACAGTTATCAGTTTCACTTCCTATGCCAATTTCCACTCTCATTATTCGTAAGACGCGTCACTTTATCATTTTCCAATTGACAACGCACAGCTGTTGTCAGACCACGCCCCCTTCCCCCGCACCGCCCTGTCCGCACGGCCTGTTTTCGAATTGTCAAATTAAAACGGAAAAATGTTGAATTTGATTAGCGAAGCGTTAAAGAAAAGAAACAACGCAGCGTGCAGACAAACGCAGAAAAGGAGCTAAAAAGAAAAACGAATGAAAAGATAATGAGCCTTGGTTCAGACCAAAAGCAGCATTTAAGCAAAACTTTCCTCGCAACCAACAGGCGTGAATGCCAGGGCTGCAACATAATAGCGCTTAAATAGGGAAATCTCGTGGTTGAATTTAAATGTGTATGTAAATATTGTAATAAAAATATGAAGAAGTGTATCACTGAAAAATAAAGCTAATTTTGAAATTGAACACTGCCAAATTGATTTGTTTCAAATGGTTTTAAAAGATTTGTTCATTTAAAATGCTGGCAAATTTATTGCAGTTAACAATTCATTTTTTGACGTTGCCAATGTCACAAATTTTCGAGACCGTCACTTTAATTTTAATAAGGTAATTTCTGGTCAAATCTCTTCATATTTGCGGCATTACATTTTAAAATATGATGCCAGGGCATTTTTGAAGTGTTCGGCATTTATGCATTTAATACTTAATCGTTTGTATTCATTGTTCGCCAGTGCCTTCTCCCCATTTAGTTAATTTTGGATCAGTTGTTGCAGCCCTGGTCAAATAGGGAGTCAGTCAACCAGGCTGCTATCATTGTCAGTTACACGAAAAAGTGCAGCTGCCGTTTTAGTTCGTCGCAGCAGCGTTGCCACTCTACCAAAACAAATGCACACACACACACACACTCACGCACACACACACACTTGGCACAGCCAAAGCCTTTGAGTGGTGGATAATTTTGTAATTATTTAACTTAATGGAAAGCAAACTTAATTTCGTGCAAAAATTAAAAGAAGCAACTTGGCGCGTGGCAAGTCAACGAGTGGGATGTGAAGGGCGGTAAGGGGTGGCCATGCACAGTTTTAGACAAGTTGAATGAAAAGCTGCCAATTTGTTGTGTGCAAAATAATTTTGTGTATTTGCTCTTCCACTCGGCGCGTGTGTGTCTGGCGAAGCGGCTGACGGCAGACGCTGGGCAAACAGTCTAGAGCAAGGAGCAGGGGAGGGGCGCTTTTGTCTGGGCTGACTGACGTGTTGATGTATCTCGGGCCACAATTAAACTGTAATTCTATTTAATTATGTGCCGTGTTTGCGCCGCAGCTAATTGACAGCTGAGGCCGGGGCAGCGCCGAAAAGAGCGCTTCATAAAATCGATGAGCTAATTGTTAAAACTGAGCATCGCAAAATGCGTTGAAAAGTGCAAGCCCGGTCCGCCGAACTTATTGCGCAATGTTCAAAGGTTGCCATCGCGAAAAGCGAGCTGCAAAATTGATAATCTTCTCAGTTGCCCCACACTTTGCCAAAAACAGCGGATAAAGTTTGTGTTGCACAGCGAAGCCGGCTCCTGGCAGGGCGCCTGCTCGTTTATTAAGTGCCGCAAAAGTTGCGAGCACACAAATGATAATTGGGCATTGAGACGCACCGTCCCCGAACCCGATCTGAGCCACCAGCCGGCGAAAGATGCATAATTAACACAAAATAATGATAAAGTTCAGGACGCTGAGTCAGCGCAACGAAATCTTATTACTTGAGCGTCGGAGCCTGGCCCATCTCTTAGCCCCGCGCTTCAGATGCCCAAACTATCGGCCCAGCTTCTGGAACTCCCACTCGCGGTTGTCCAGCGGACAGACGGAGCGCGACTTGAGCCAGCGCGAGATGCAGTGGAAATGGTAGGCGTGGTTGCAAACGCCCCAAGCCACGGTGCAATCCTCGAAGGAATTCTGATTCGGATCCGCCTGGCATTCGATGCACAGATCCATTATGGAATTGCGGCAAATAGCGCAAGTGTCCACAGCAATATCTGTATTAAGATGTATGGCAGGGCAGGATGAGAGGGAGAAAGAGAATTACACGGCATGCTTGGCTACCGGAAATTGTTTAATAATCAGCTTTGGGCTACTTAAGGCTTACCCCAGGCCCACATGGCCACCGCATTCCATTTCTTGACCGTAAATCGCTTCTTGCTCTTCTGGCAGTCAGCACTGCACATTGGTTTCTCGTCCTCCGTGTCCTGCTGCTCCTGCTCCTGCTCCTCGAATTCCTTCACATTGGCCTCACTCGCCGTCGGCGTCTGATACTCATTGTCTGTCTCTCCTGTGCAGCCTGCTGAGCTATTCGCTTCGCTCGTGTCGTCCATTATACGAATTTTGTAATGTGTCTACAGTGTTAATTAATCGAGTCCTACTAATGTTCTAACTTACGAATTACTTAAATAACAAAGCTCACTGTGCTTAAAATTAAATTTCGATCGATTTAAATTTGTCATATTTATCGAATTTGTTTCTGCTGATTGCTTAACTTGTTGCACTTAGTCACACGTTACACTTTTCATATTCGCTGATTTTATTCTATTCGTTTAACTTGATTGCTTTGCTCGTCATATTTTCTTTTCGATATATATTTTTTTCGTTACATTGGATTCACTTAGAGACTGATTATATCTCGTTGCTTGCGATGCACTCGTTGCTTCTGTACTCGCTGTAGTTTCTCGTTGAATATGTCGTATTCGTATCAGCCAACTTAACTTAAATCAACTCGTTGCTGTACTCGTCGCTTGTCATTATCTGTGATATATAGCGTTCTAATTACGTGACGAGCAATTTTTACAACATATATGGCTCCATTACGCAGCTTGTAGTCAAGGTCCCGCAGTACATTATGCTTATTTAGGGCCGCTCCACCACAAGCGCGAGTGGGCGCAGAGCGTCGCCACCCTCAGGGCCCGCTAAAAACTTACCCCCGTCCGTCACTTGCAGTGCAGTTTTTGCGCTCTCTGTTCGCCTTCGCTCGCCAAATGTTTTGCTATGACGCTTGAGTCAACATTAATTTAAATGAGTTGCCACTTAACTTTTAATTAAAAATTCACTTTTTATTTATTTAGTTGGAAATGGAATGGACTCGACCCAAGTCACCCACACACCCCTCTCCCTCCCTCCCTCCCGCCCTCCGTTTCCGCTCTGCTATGCACTTATGGCTGTTGCACAGCCGCATAGCTCGCAGTTTGATTTAAAAGCTGAACCAAACTAAAATAAAAATGTGCAGAAAATTCCACACAAAAAAAGAGAGAAAAAATGACTAAAAAGACGAAAATTAAATAAAATAAATAAAAATCGTTCCGACAGACGCGCGTTCATACAAATTAAAGTTTGTGTTATTTTATTCTGCTTGAAATGCAGCCAAATGGTTTTCTATTTAATTTTCGTTCGCTTTAATTGCCATCTAAATGAATAAATAAGTGCAATAAGTCAGCTCGACTTATTTGGCGAGTCGTTTATTTAAGGATGTGATTACCACGCACGTCCTGCGTCTCGCCCCGCGTTTTAACCGACTCACAGCGATTTCCGTAATTAATTTGCACACGTAATTAAAATGCTGCGCGGTATTTTTCTAGCCATTTATGAATATTATTTTTCATTTGTAAGTTGTGACTGGATAGACTGTGTGTTAATTTAACGAAATATTATATAAAATATTTTATGCTTTTCGAGGATGCCCAGAAAATTGGCAACTATTTTTTATGGTCTAATATTTTAGCTGGATAAGATTAAAAACCCTCTTTTCATATTTTATATTATGGAAAGAATTGTATAGAAAATTAGATAAGTTTTCTTTCTTCTACACAAATAAACTTTAAGTGAATTACAAAACCAAGCCTACAACTTCGAAATCATAAAAAAAATTTTGGTGTCAATTAGACAATTCAACTTGTAACTTGCTCTTTTGCCTTGGCAGCTTTCTCTTGCTTTACACTTTCCCCATGACTGTAAATTCATAACTCTTACAGCGAATCATTTGAATCAGCGCCCAAAGCATTTCTGGCAACTTTCACAAAGCGCTTGGCATGGAAATTGCTTCCACTTTCGACGTGCCGTTTGCCGAGTTGCCAATTTGCGGTGTTGCCTTGTGGCAAGTGTCGATTGGCTTCAATTTATTTTACGGGCATTCAAAGTGTTAATTTTGTCTGCAAGACATTTACAATTAATTGCAATCGATGCTAGTCACCAGCACGCACACACACACACACACCCACACACACTCTCTCTCAGTTAGAGTTTATCTCAGGTGCATGTCGGGGTTGTTGTCAGAGTTGTTGTCAGGCTGCAATTTCGCATGAGTGCCCACTGTCCACGCATATTAAATTATTTGTGTGGACTTATTGAACTATTTGATTTAGTTTCAAGCTTGTCAAGCAGCCACAGCTAGTGCCTTGGCAGTGCCACGCCCACCCATTCGCCCACTCATTGCCATTGACTGCACACGCTCTTCATTTGGAATTGATGTATTTACATCCGTTTGTAATTTCCTACGTGCGCTTGAATATATTTTCCCCAAAATTTGCCAAACGCTGCAGCCAGTCAACCAGCTGCGGACACACACCGGGATACACACCACATACACAACACACTCACACGAACACACACACACAAACTCCTGAGACAAGTGAAGCGTTTAGCTTTGGGCCAATGCGGATTCTATATACATATACATTTATATAGATGTATAGTCATAGCTATATCATCGATGAGTGCACGTTGTATTGCTTTAATTTCGTCATCATTCTACCTGTCGCTGCTCACCTGCACCTGCACCTGCTCGCCTGCTCAGCTGCATGCAAATTTTATTGGCCCCATGCTCGGCCCCGCAACTGTTTCTAGCAGCTCAGTCAATATTATTGATCAGGCGTCAAAATTTGGCTGCGCTGCTGCCCGTACAAATTGTGGCACATTTCCATCGAGAGTTTGTCACAGCTCGTATGTGTGTGTGTGTGTGTGTGTGTGTGTGTCCCAGGCATGCACAGGTTACCAATGGATGGGTATCAAGAACGGAAGTGGGTACTCAAATCGTTGCTATTGTAGGTCTTTAGAGCAATTAACATAAGCTAATGGCAAACGAGTTATAACCCAATTCTATCTTCAATTTATTTCATATTATAAAATATAATTATAAATTGCTATCAATTTTTAATATTTTAATATCTTTTAATTAAATGGGCCGTGTTATTTGAGTTATGGAAGCAAAGTTTTGTGGTTCTTGGACTGCTCAAAATTTATAATTGCGAATTTTTGTTTTTAATCGATTGTGTTAG
>SCDS01000195.1:27398-91557 GCA_004149465.1 Drosophila nigromelanica | reverse complement strand
AATCAATTAAACATATAAATTCACAATTTCAAATTTTGAAAAAAAATTTTTTTCGAAAATTAATAAGGGGGGCCACATGACATTTACCAAAAAATTTCAAAAACAATTTATTTTTAAATATGCAAAAGACCTAAATGGAGAATTAATAATTAATAATAATAATTAATAATTGACAAAGTTGTGGGAATATTTATTATGGGAGCTTTGGATCTGAGAGTTTTGCAATTTAGCACCACAACATCTGTCGTATCCTTTTCTAACAGCTGGGTGGGTAATCACAATAAGGTTGTCAAACTTGATCCTTAATTGGGATTAGGTAAGGTTAGCTTCGGCCATTAACCTTGGACAATTAAGTTGTAATTCTAAATTTAACTTTCCGTACTCAATTTTAAGAACATGTATTAAGATTGAAGCCCATTAAAAATTTAAAATTTCTCTGGGAATTGTATTACGTTCGAAATATTTTATTTAAGATACTTATCAAAAATTAAAAAATCTTTTATTTAATATACTTATCAAATAATAAAAAAGCTGAATCCACATATATGTTTGGCATTGTTTTGTTATGAAAAGCTACAATTTAAAATAAAGTGCATATTTAAAACTTAAGTTAATAAAACTCTGCGTAAATTTAAAAAAAAAATATTTTAATATATTGCAGGCTTTCAATTCCAATAGAACTCAAATCAGGCAGTTGTGGTCTAAGTAATGCCACTGCTAAATCCAGTCAATTTAATAAAGTCTAGAAACACCTACAGGCATCGACACATACACACACATAGACATACACACAACTACATTCCCAATTTTTTACACTTCACCACTCACATGTGCCATGGAAACCAATATTGGTCTGGCTTATATATTTTGAAAAGCAACTTTTCAACTCTCACACAATTTGTATACTAAATTGCAAACAAATCGAAGCCAATTTCTTGGCCTGTAGCCCTAATGCAGCAGCAGCAACAGCAGCTAAAACCCACAAGAACCCCAAAGTTTGGGTTTGGGCTTTGGTAGCTGTAAAAAATAAGTAAGAAATGTACAGGATGATTTCTGCCTGCGGCTCTTTGTGGGCTGTGCAATGCAACACTTTGCTCAATCCCAGGTTTAAATGAATAATGGCGAACGCCTCCAGTCGGTTTAGATACCGTTAGCCTCTCTTTTCCCCATTCACCTTGGATGCCAATCACACAATGGGCGAAGACAAGCTGAGATTGAGACTGGAACTGAAGGCTAATGCCAAGGCTGTGTTATATCACTATATATATATATATATATATATATATATATATATATATATAGAGACAGACACACAATTGCAATGAATTGCATATTGCTGCATTGCCGGTGGCCTCTTGTTGAGAGGAAAATGAATTTACACTTAAGTAAATAATTTGCGATTTCCCATTGACAAAAGCAAAAGTTGAAAAGCTCTGCACGTAACTTATTGCGTATACGCAACGTGCAACTTGACCATTGTTAATGCCCTTTAAAATTTGTGGTTAAGGTATAATAGTTGCTCAAAAATGTGGGTAGGCAATGTGAAGACATAATCGACAGAAAACATTTATATTTTTCAACTTGGATGAGACATTATTTATTTATAAAAAGTTTTTTTTTTCAAATATGGAAACATTTCTTTCAAGTATATCCACAGCATTTTATACAGGGCATCCCACCGTCGAGCACTTTTTGTACTTGTTTTGTCCCGTTCTCGCGTTAACCTTCGTGACGACTCAAAAACAAAATTTGATTTTAAATTGGCAGCTCTGAAATGTTCAGCTCTGCACCCGACACTCACCCAATTTGCTGGCTAATTTAATATGCAGGCTGCAAAAACCCCATGAATTCATGTGGTACGCATGTCATAAGGCATGGGTTGACGTAATTGGATTTGAAAGTTATTGTCTAAGGTTTTTTTTGTTTTTGTTTTTTTGTGTGTCTTATTTTTGTACACATTTTCCCATTTGAAATATCGAAAAAGTTTTGTCCTGTTGTACAAGAGTTTTTACTTTGTTGCCGCTTGTTGAAGACCCTGACAAGGGGTTAGGATTAGTTTCATAAGAATTGTATAAGATACTTGCATGCATGTTAAGTCATGGCTGACCAAGCGTACTGAAACTAAAACTTTGAAATGACTTTTGCCTACTGCTATGCAGACATTTCTATTTGCACTTGACTATTATTCAGGGCTGTTCCCTCATATATGGGAGGACCTTTGCATACAATGCAATATGAAACAGCAACAACTTTTGGCAGCCTCAAGTTTAGTTTAATTAAAAAAAATGTCAACTCTACTGCTGGTGTTGCTGCGTGTGATGCTTCTTCTTCTACATCTTGCGGCAAGTTTCGCATGCATTTTGTGACTTGACGACAAAACTATTTCAATTTATGTAACGTTGCAACGCGCCTCTAAAGAATTTGTGTAACATGTGACGAGCATGTGTGTGTTCACAAGCTATTAAATTTATAACCATTTTTGTACTGGCCAATTATTTCATTTATTTTGCTACGTTGTCAATTAAAATTGTGCAATTTTTGAATTCTTATGTAAACTATTTATACAAACACTTTACTGTATTCCATGTTTACTTAGGTCATCTATTCATTTTTGATTTTCTTTACATCAATATCATGTGAACACATGCATTGTAGTTATTTAAATTGTTTAAAGAGAGTATATTAGTTATAGGTATATTAGTTATAGCTTAGATTTTATTCGTCTCACCGATAAATTGCTTTTGTTTTCAATAAAGTACCTATTTTTACGTTATATTGTTAATAAGAAGAGAAATACAAATAGTTTATAAACTAAACTAAATAAAAATTAAAGGTCTCCCTTAAAAAAATATGAATATAAATATATGAACGAGTATTATAAATAATTTTGCTTTGGGCCATACCAATAAAAAATACATCAAATCCAGATTTCATCAGATTTCACTCATATCTCTATAATAAAAATATAATTTAATCATAATAGCACAAATTAAATCCGCTTTAAAGTATTTAAAAAGTTGTCAGACACAAAAACTGGTAGGCATTTCAACACGAAAATAAAAGTTAATTTCGCACACAACATGTAACAAATTTTCAATACACAAATATTAAAATACACACATTTGTACAACAACAAACAAGTACAACAAAAAACTTGGGTGCAGACTTGTTTCATGCGTGGCATAACTTGTCATCTACAGAAAATTACTTGAGCGATATAAAAAAGGCAGCCAGCCTGACGAGGTACTTTTTTCTTTCTTTTTGCCCAAAAGTTTACCAACTTTTATTTGCCTCAAGCAGCACACACACAAAGCACACACATGTGCAGCTGGCTGTGTGCGTGCTATTACAAGATTTTTGACTGACGTCTATCAGCCTGTTATTGCTGTATCCTGCCTGCCTTTTATTACACGCAATTTTTGGTTTCTATTTTGCAGGGCGTGCGCAGGACTATCAGGTGTATACTTTAAAAAGTAACAAATAATATTCTATTGATTTCCTGTCATTAGAAGCACTTTTTTTAACTTAAATATTTATTGCAATTTTACACCAATTTTTGAAGCTCACATTTCGTGCAGACCTAAATTTATAATACTTTAGAGCTAACTAAGTTTAGTGTACAGTTTTTAATCTAGTCATACATTTTTACAACTTCGCTACTTTTAACGAATTTCTTTATATAGTAATATTAACCACAAATGTATATAATACATACAATATTTTTAATTCAAATTTTGCAATTTATTTATTTTTTTATTTATTTAATTATTTTTATTATTATAAATCTTTCTTGAAGTACAAAATCACAAATGCTGGAATCTTAAAGTTTGTCTTAAAAAAAAACCGTTGTTGTAGTAGGAACATTTTTCTTGAATTACGAAATCAGCACTTTATTTTTTTGAGTTCTACTCAAAATATTCATTTGTTAGGCGGGCTTAGACTCAATGATACTCATTGAGACAAACTTTTGCCGAAGTGGAATTCAGCATGAGTGTTTCACCTATTCGAGTATCTCTTGTAAGTTTCAAAAATTTCATTAATAGCTAAAGAGCTGCAAAATACTCAAAGTGCATAGTTTAGTGCTTGGTTGTAAAATATTTTGCGTTGTAGTAGTTATTTTTTTCTTTTTTGTTTATTATTTACCACCAGCTATATTTAGTAAATTCCGCCGCACAATTTCCGGCCGCCGGCAAAAAGACAGCAACAAAGGGCCGTCATTTTTGTTTATATGCGCACACACAGAAAAACTCTTCTACACACATGCAGTCACACGCACACACACACACAAAGTCACGTGTTTTATGCACACACTTGTTTATAATGAAAATATGAAAAGTGCAGGCATAAGTTGCAAGTTTTTGTCATGGAGTTCCGCCTGTGGTTATCTATTGCATGTATGCTTTGAACCTGCCACCTTCCGCCGTAATTCAAAACAGTTTGTTGGCAGTTTCTGTGTATGTGTGTGTCTGTGTGTGTGTCTAAATGCGATTGTGCCTGTCTGTTATCAGCTGCTTCCTGTTGTTAAATTTTGTTGTTGCCAAAAACTTTGTGCGAAAGTGGACTAAAAATGGGGCATGAGAAGTCAATGCTAAATTTAATGCCACATTACACAAAATGTTGCATGAAAATCAAAACCAATTCAATTTTGAACTTCAGACACAAGCACACATAATGCTGATGCTTATTGCACCCACTGAGTGCTTTGCATTTGAGTGCGAGTGATAATAAAAATCAAATGTTATTGAAGGGGCAGCCATGACAGCAACATCAAGATGCAAACCAGTGGCATTAAAGAAAACCAGCAGCAGGCAACTGCAAAGAGTCAATATGCCACACTGGTGCATTACTCAAGTAGGTAATGTTCTGGAGCTGTGCATGAAAATGGCAAATGGGCCAACAGGCAACTGGCAAACCAAGCCAAGTCGAGCACTTGCCACAGACTGCTCGCCAGTTGCAGTTGCTGAGGGCAACAGACATACACAACAAAAAAAAAACAACAAAAATGTTGGTTTGCAGTTTTCCATTCTTGCAACATCTTAGTTTTCTGGGCCCCCACTTTTGTTGTTAATCGGCTGCAAAAAGCAATGTACTCAAGTGGCAAAAGTTCAAGCAGCCAACTGGAAATGCAAACAGATTCAGTTTCTGATTCAAAATGTGGTTTTCCTTAGGCGAAATTACCAGTCACTGAAATTACATTTCTGCCCCAACTGTCTAACAAGTTCAAAAGTGGGCTTAAGTTCAAGGTATTTCGGAGAGAGAACCAAAAAAAAAAAAAGAAACATAAAACAACTATTGTACAGATTCTGACATGTATGTGTAATAACTTCATTCATAGAAAATATGAATATGCCATGTGCGTTCCAAGCAAAGTCTTTCTAATGCAAGCATCTGCTAAACCCTGCTGTGGAATTGACTGCATGAATGAAGATTTTCCATTTGCTTATTGGTTGAGTTGCCTAAGCGACGGACTCATTAGGAACGACTAAAATGATTCGAATCCTAAGCTGAGGCGTTGACGTTTTAATCATCTTTAAAAATGTGAAGCTGTTTCACTTTTATCTCTACGACTCTATAAAGTATGTATATTATTGATCAGTCTGCAAGAGAATTTAATCCTTACCACCTCAAAGATAATAGTTCTTTTTAATCTACTTTTCTTATGTTAGATAACATTTCAAATAAAATTCATCTTCTCAGAAAATTAAATAGTTGGTAAAGCGATTTTTGTCTGGGCCACCTGACGTATACTTGATGTTGTCTGAAATCAGATGAAGTGAAGCTGTGCAAGTGAGAGTCAAAGTTCATCAATATCAAAGCAGCGTTCACCTTCATATAAACAACAACAACAACAACAAGGACAAGGACAGATATATGTGCTGACTGTTGTTTGAAGTTGTTTTCAATGAATGCGAAATGTGTTCTTAGAACTTGGTCAATACATTTCAAGTGTTGAGTAAAAGTTGTTGTTGTTGTTGTCGTCTTTGTTGCTGGTGTTGCCCGTACAATAAATGAACGAGCAGCTATTAGGACTTGTCGTAAGTTCAACAGTTTATTGGCTGCCTGCCCTGCCCCCCACTTGCCATTGCCCACACTTTACGGTGGGTGCAAAAGTGCAGCCAAATATTTTGCCGTACTTAATTGAAAATGCACTCGAGCTGCTGTTCTCAGTTCTCGGTTCTCTGGCCTCGCCTCCTCTCCTCTGTCCTGCTTTCTTCAGCTCTCGTCTCGACTCTGGCATTTCTAATGAGCACTTAACAATTACGTACTTTACCTTCTCCTCGACGAATTTCATTGCAATTCTCTATTTTCTATTTTCTTTCACTAGCTCTCTTTCTCTATGCTATTTTGCCACTGCTGGCAAAACTTTTTATCACACACTTTTGCTATAGCAATTTTATACAGCAATTTTTCCCGGCTTAATGAAAGCCAACTTGACCAACAATATAGACATCGTCGGAGGACTTACCTAGCCAAAGTGGCCACTCAAGATGCACTCATTTCAAATGTGAGTGTCTCTCACTTTTTCCACTCGCTTTTGCATTGATTGATTCAACTTGAATGCTGTGTAAATGTTTGCTGTCGAAATATTTAACCAAATTGAAGCAGAACTGAGGCATAATTGCTGGCGACATCAAAACGATTCAAGAGCAGCTTCTTTATGACGCCACGCATCGTAGTTTTGGGCCAGCTAAGTGTACGGCTTCCTGCCAAAGGGGCCAACGTTAACAAAGAGCTCGTCGCATGTCCCTGTCGAATTAATAAACCAGAAACAGCAGCGTCCAGCACTCAGCCAGGACTACCCCACTACCCCTGGAGCAAGGACAACACGCGACCACCTTCAGTTGCTTTCGTAACGCGCATAAAAACAAACTGTGATTTTACACCCTGTAAACAGTTATTTAAAAGAGCGGTTATTATATGGACAGAAAGAACTTTACTGAAGAAAACGTCTCAACAATTGATTTTTTGCTATTTTCTTTTATTATTTCCGAATTCAAATTTCAGTTGCTTTCAAATTTTATTTTTCTGCTTTCTTTTAAAGTGTATAAATATGTGAATGTTAACTTTTTTTTTAGACTGATAAATATTATTTGTGCTCTATTACAAATTGTCAGGAGTATTAAGCTCAATTAATTTTTTCGATATTTTCAACAGCTGATCTTTGTACATAAATAATTCTAAGGTACCTCGCAGTCAATCATATGCCTTTTATAATATTTTTATACCTCATTTCTTTTGGCATATTACAACGAATTTATGTGGCTTGCACGTTAATGATATGACCACGTCCGCTTTTCTGTGTGTCACTGTGAGTGAGTGTGTGTACTTAAGTGTGTGTGTGTGTGTGGGGAGACGAAGAGCAAAGTGCTTTTTTGTTAATTATGCACGTGTGCGAGGAAGGTTGGCGTGTGTATGTATTTATGTATGTGTGTGTGTGTGTGGGTGCTCTAATAATGGGCAACGAAACAATTAATCGTATAAGGCGCTCGCAAATGCGATAAAGGCAAATGAAGTGTGCGCGTTAGTCGAATGAAAAGGTCGAGCAAAAAGAAAAATATTCGGAAAATGTGGAGACATTAGCAGAAAGAGTGCTTAGTGCTGTTGGCTTAAATAGCCAGCAATTCGCACAGTTACACACATAAGTAAACGGACATGCATAGGTAATGGCCATGCCCGAACTGGCTGCATGGTGTGAACTCTTTTTAGCCAGTGTTGCCATTGCGATTATTGCGGTACTCATTGCCGCTTATGGCGCACTTTACACTAGATTGTTGTTGTTGCAGTTGTTGTAACAATTACAATAATTGCCACGCCCACACAAACAAACTGACACACAGTGGAAGTGTGAAAAAGGCATTTCATTTTTAATAACAAGCATTTAAATTAAAGGTCGGTTCACTAAGAAAGTTGTTGTGTAAAAGGGCGGCGGGCGTGGCCGTTCAATTTTCACTTCGTTCACATGTCATTTACGCGGGTCAACATGCAATCAATCTGATATATTATTAAACAATTGTTCAATAATACCAACTGATTACATTTCATGGCGTTGATGTATTGAATGGGAAAGATTTATACTGAATGAAATGCTTAAATAGCTTAAGCTGACCGTTAATTGTTGTTGTTACACGCTTTCTTTTAAAATCATTTTTTTTTGTTATTAATTGTGCTTGTCAATTAAACGTGCATCTTTTTGCTTTTTTTCTTTAGCAGGCAGTTAACCGTAAAATTTAATATTAGATTACAATTAGTAAGTAAATTAAATTATTCTGTCTTAAAACATATTTGAAAAATTTCTTCGAGCTTTTATCTTAAAATAAAAAATCAAGTAAAAATTAAATTGATGTAGAGCGATTTAAACAGATTTGTGTATACAAATTTACAGACATATTTTCATATATATTTTCATAAATTGCTTGCACAAAAGAAGAAAAAAATTTAGCACATATATATGGCAAAAACATTGGATCACGTAGAGTCTGGGCAATTGATTGTGAAATGTGTTGAGTTGGCATCGCCACTTGCTTCAGTTTTTCTCAATTGGCGCAACGAGCGCCGTGCGCTGAGTGATTTCGTAATTAACACAAAATGTTGGAGGCTGAAGCAGGGTGAAGCAGGGTTACCACACACACACACACACACACAGACACACACAAAAACACACAATGCCTGCCAGCACGTAAGCATAAAAAGCTCTGACACGCATCAGGCGCAGGCGAACGGGACTTGAACCTAGAGAGGACGACAGCACGAACGTCTGTCCATGTGGGTCCAGTACAAAACTTTGGCAACGGGGAATGGTGGTGGCCGCTGGTGGCCGGGGGGCGGATGTCACTTTGGGTGGCGGCAGAGTTTGCTGTTACCCGTTGATGGCACGCACTGAGCGATGTCGACGTGACAATAAAGCGCCGAACCGTTAAACTATTGTGTACCATAAGGATTAATGACATTTACATAATTTGCTCATGTGCTAACGTACTTTGGGTGCTTCTCTGTGTGCGTGTGTGTGGGTGGGGGTGAGTAAGGTGTCGCAAAAACCAACAACACAACAACCGGAACACACATCGGCATTGGCCACTCGCACGAACAGCTGCTGCGACATGATTGAGCTTTCAATTTGTTAGCCATTCTCAATGGGCCACGCCCCCCATCCCCCAATCCCATCAACCAGCAAGCAGCAAGTATCATCGAGCCACGGGTGGGAGGGGAAGTAACCAACACAGTTTCTGTGCATTGCCACGTGGTTGACCCCGCTCCCCGCTGCCCTACAAAACATGCGTTCATTTGCCACACTAAGCCGCTGACAATGAGTTAAATTTAGGGAGCAGCGTTGGCGAGTACTTCAAGGATCATCTGGCATTCAATTCTGTTATTTTCAGCGAAAATACGCAAATTAAGTGCTGTGAATTGAACTTTGCCATTCCATTCGAATAGTTTGCACAGTGATTCCTTTGGATTTTTGTGAAACATTATTTCAACTCTTCTATTAAAGAGAGACTTTTACAAGGTTTGATGTGTTTCTTTAATATTTAAAATGGAAAATGAACTTACTTTAAATTCCAATGAATGTACTTTGGTCATCAGTTTACTTATGAACTGCATGTGACGCTGTCTGGGACAAAAATAATCGACTCCCCGGACAGCTGCATTCAGCTAGAGTGAGCTTGAAATATTTGAGAATTACAGAGACAACCACAGGGTATTCGTAATCGCACAGCTAGTCATGTATTTGTTCGCATGTAAAAATAGCTGGGGAGTTGTCAACAGCAGCACTACAGCAAACCGAACTGACAAAGAAACAAAAAAAAAAAAAAAAGAATAAAGAAATGGACGCTGTCAAACCGCAATAAAGTCACTTGTTCCGTCCGTGGATCACACGCTCGCGTGTTGTGGCTGTGACTTGGCAATGAGTATTGCTCATGGCATTGTCTCCCCAATCGTGGAGGCGGAGCTCTCAACTGCACGAACTGACAGTGGTGCGAGGGACAATTGCATTGGAAATTGGATTAAGCCATCATGCAGCGAGAAAACCAGTGACAGCTGCCTCCGAAATGGGCGAAACGTCGGTTGAAGCGGCTTCAAGTGGAGCTATCGTCATAAATAAATTTATGGATATTTTATTTTGGATTTTACATTGAGAACAGAACGTTAAAATTGGGAATTTTTACAAAATTTTATTTTATATCCTACGTTGGGCGCCAATAAAAAATTTGAGAGTTTATTAATTTTGGCTGAAACATTTGGAAGAACGCTCAGTTTCATCTTATTTTCTTAATAGATTTACAAACTTATATAAATCATATTACTTTTAAGTGATTCCCACGTTGGGCGCCAAAGAGTAAATTGTCTATTAAATTTCTAACGTTTCTACGTTGGGCGCCAAAGAAGATATTGAGAGTCTATTAATTTAAGCTTAAGCATTAAGAAGAAAGTTGAGTTTCATCTTATTTTCCTTATATATTAATCATTTTACTTTTAAGTAATTCGCACGTTGGGCGCCACAGAATAAATTGTCTATTAAATTTCTAACATTTCTAAAAAATTCTTTAAGGCTGTTCTTGGTTCATCGATGAGCTGCATTTTAAAGTGTAGCGCATACCAAATATGATTTGACATGTGCAACTATTTCACTCCAGTAACTTGCAACTGCAGTTCAGTTGAGGAACAACTGGATGCATGTTGTTGTTGTGAACGACCAGTCGCGTTTTATTCGACATCATGGTTCGCTATCGTCACAGCCAGTCATATTTCATGCTTCGTCCGCCGGCTCCAGAGTCTAGTGCTCTGCTGTGTGCTTTATATGCTCTATATAGTCTCTGACTGTACCAGTTATCCACATATTTGAGTTTGCGTTTCGTTGACGCGACGTGATGTGGCCAGACTCTTGCCTGGTTGAGCATGACAATGCCAAAAAAAAAAGAAGAACAAAAAATGGCCAAAAACAGCAAAGTAGCAGCGTCTAGTCGCGTTGGTTTTTCTTTTCTTCTTTTTCAATCTGGCATCTGGTATATATATTCTTTATATAGTTGCGTATATTGCTGGATTACACGTGTCAGTGGCCATGTCAATTGACTGAATGAGTTGGCTTTTAATGTACACTGACTAGCAACTTGTCTCAACTTGGCCCAAACAATTTGAAGAGTTCATATCGACAGAAAAATATATACTAGTATACATAATCATTGATTATGCGCCTTCGATTGGGCAAACAAACTCTGAAAAAGCGGGTTCAAACACGGAATTAATTTGCAGCAACAATTAGCATTAATAGAAGTCCCACCCACATGTGGGTGGCTGAGGTCACATGCTAATCATCATCGTCGTGATTATCATAATCGTATCAGCATATCATCAGCTTAATTTCCACCAGCCACATACCGATTAAGCCCCCTGGCCCACATAATCATAATCAAAAAGTTGTCGACCCGTCGCGAACTCTTCTTCTACCACCCCCCCACCCCGTCCCTTCGGTTAAGCTCGCGACATGTGCGTGGCATGGCATTAAACGATAATGAAAGCGAGCGCTAGATGGCGCCAGTTAATAATTTCTGCATTTAATTTTGTCCCTTCCTCGCTCTCGGTTCTCTCTTCTGGCCAATGCTAATTTCTTCTCTCGATAAATGAGACAGCGTTAAATGTGCTGAAACGGAGCGTAAATTTCGGTCAAACTAATTTGCTACCGACAATTTGGGACGGGGGAGGGGGCAGGAGATATACTCGCTATGATGATGCAGCTGAGTTTGGCTTTCAAAACGAAATCGAGTAGAACAGGAAACACGTTGCGCATTAATAAATTTTGATTTATCGAGGAGGGTTTTTTTTTATGCACACATCTGCTGCAGAAAGTGGCGTCAAATTACTCGTAGTTAGATAAAAGTTTGGTTTTTTCTATATATATGTAAGTGTGTGTGCGTGTGTGTGTGGGCCGAAAAGTTATTGCATAATTGGTTGTGTGAGGGGAATTTAATATCAGAAATGTGTGAGGTCATTGCGAATGGGTTTATGCAGGTGGGTAGATAAGCGCACTACAGTCATGCTTCTCTATAACGAACAGAATTTCTATATTCCTATATATATCTCACTTACAAAATTATATATAATATAATTTATATTTGTAGTCGAAAGTCGCATTTGCTCAATTATTATTTTTTTTGTCAATTTCATATTAATGGCAATTGCTTTAAGTACTAATTGAAGAGTCTACCCTGTATTTAACGCAAAAGTAGTTTAACACATTTCAGTTGCTTATCTGTGAATTAAAAGTCTTTTTTAATAAAACTGTGTGCTAAGCCCATTTCTAAAAGCTTTTTGGTGTAAAAGAATTATTAAAGCTGTCCACCCCCTTCTCTCCTCCTACTCTTTACTAAAGTATTAAAGTAACACTTTTGGCTTTCGCATAATCGCTGCTAGCATTTCCCGCACACTTTTCAGCATGTCTATGTAAGTACTTAGCTTATAGGGCTTTCATTTCCAGTCGAAAAACAATGGGGAAAGCCAGTCCCGTCTGACTGATTTCTAAACTGTCTTTTGTTGTGCAAAAACAAAAACGCATTAAGTATATGATAACCATTCCCACAAATCCCCGCTGCCCCTTTTAGTGAAGGGACTTAGCCCAGCCAAGCTGTCACTTTTCAGTGTTGGGCAACGCTGCAACTTTTGCCACAATGCACAATTTTTACGCGCTCTACTTCATAAATTAAATAGCAGCCGAGTGACATAGGACTGTCTCACTCTGTAAGTGTGTGAAATGTGTGTGTTCGTGTGTGTTGGTGTGTGTGTGCTGCGTAATTTTCTATACACAGACATGCACAGAATGCCATTGTCTTTTGTGGTTGTTGGCAAACAAAACGTCAAGAAAAGTAATTCACTGCACAAGAGACGACGAGACAAGAGTTGGGGCGAGGTGAAATGAGACGAGACGAGACGAGACAGGACTCAACATTGTATTGCTGCGGATTGACAAATGCAAATGTCACCAAACCGATCTCCCTCTGCCCTGAAACGCAACATAAAAAAAAACGATGTAAATTGACAGCTGTTCTCTTCGCGCTTTAAAGCCATCTAACTCTCTGACGTTTTAATTCTATTAAGAATTCCTGGAATTATTCTGTTGGCTATATAACATGTTCATTTATACAATAACATAGTTTAGATCTCATTCTTATTTAAACAGAGTATTGTGAGTGGACGATTGACATTTTGCACTTCAAAAAATTCCTATTTTATATCTCTTGAAAATTAGGTTTGCATTAAAATTTTCATGCTAAAGTTGAATTTTATTAACAATTTCATGACTCGTTTCAGAGCTTTTTCACTGTCTAAAAAATAATATAAACAAGCCACACAAATGCTTTATTTAATTAATTTATTGTGAATACGTTTTTTATCGCTTCAATAGTTATTGAATTCAATGTGAAATGAAAATAAACCGAGTAAGAATTTTGCAGTCTGGTGTAGCTCACAGCACAATACTCGTTCACATGTTAGCAAAAAATTCAACAAATTTTATTATAAATATGATTTTTTATCAAATACACGGGCTGACAGACAGCAAGACGGACATTGCACAAAACCAATATACTCATTTCACTTCGTGAACGAGTATAAAATGAGATAAAAATATGTTTGACATAAAGCGGGAAAAGTTTTTCAATGTTTTACCAATATTTCTTTGGCATTTATCACATATTTAATCGTACTTAATATTTCAGTTTGACGCCGCTTTTTGTCATTGCTCTGTGTGTTTCGTGTGCATAAAAACAAATTTGCATTTATAATTGTTTGCCTTCGTAATATTTATTATGACAATATGTGATAGGACATTCTGGATCATTGGCATTCAGGAAGTGCGTCACAGAAGCTCTGTTTGGAACGCATAATTAACCAATAGACTCGGATAAATAACAACAAAATACTGTGCATATATTAAACCACTTGTTTGTGTTTCTCATTTTATTATTTTTTGAAAAGTCAACAGTTTTGTGGTTACGTTAATGAAAAGATGACTTTATTGGGAAATTTAATTAATGAAAGTTTTGAATTACACTTTTGGATAGAGATAAATTTGCTCTTTAATTGATTTTAATCATATCGATGCTGTTATCAACTATGCTATTTTATTTTAATGGAAATCAAAAATGTATATCATGCAGATAAATTACAAATTGTGAAAAAAAACTATTGCTAATGAAAATTTCATATTTTCTCATTACAGTGCTTCAATAATTTAAATTCAATGTCGCAAAACTGCAATACGAGGTCGCACCGAAATCCCATTAACGGCAGACATTAGAGCCATCCAAAGAAATAAAAACAAAGTAAGGAAAGAAATCCGAAAAATTAAAGCAGAACCAGATAAAAGAAGGCTCTGATTGCAACATAAAATTGCCACACAAAATTGCATAAAATTGCAGAAAAAAGAAAGAAAGAGAGAGAGTAAGCGACGAGATAACAAAAAAAAAAAAACAAGGACAAGACAAAAAGGCGAAGATTGTCGAAACTAAACGGGGTCAGTAATTTGCTGCACGATTGCCAGCCGGGCCAACAAGCCAACGAACTGGAAGTTTAACTGCCTCAGCCATTGTTGTTGCTGTCTGAAGCGAATGCAACAATTAAAGCGAAAGAGTTTTAGACAAAATGCTGTTGCCTTCGCCGAGGCGCCAACAACTTGCTGAAGAAATCCATCGACAACAAAATTTGACCCGAGCATAAAAACATAACCCTCAAATATCCCAAGGACCAATAACCACAAAAGAAGTTGAAGAAAACAAAGTGGAGTCGGGGGCGAGGAGCGAAGCCTTTTTAATTGTCTGCTTCTAATTTGAATGGACTCAACAGCATTCGACATACAAATGCATATTTGGAAACTTTTGTTAATTGGTAAGTGACAGTTTGTGAAATTTTGTTTTTTTGTTGTTTTTTTGTTTTTATGCCCCGATGAAAGCGAAACCCAGTCCCAAGCAGCTAGCTAAGTTAGCTCAGTTTGTAAACAACGTAGCAGGCACCAAATAAGAATGCTAATTTTCAACTTTCAACGCGCTGCATTCGTTAAATTAAACAACAAATAAACAAAAAAAGAAATAAAACGAAATCAAGAAATATAACAAGCAGCGGAAAACTTTCGTATGTGGACTATTAAATACACTTGCAAATATATTAAAGATTTACGTGAAAGTAGTTTGAACGTGGATCTTTTTGATAATGATAGGTTTCAAATTTATTTTGTTACTAAGAGTAAGAGTACTCCTATTACAATGCGATTTATAAAGGTACAAAGTAAGAAATGTTTATATTTGCACATTTCATTAAAAAGTAGAAAACGTTTTGTAAGGGTATAAGAAAATGGCATAATGCGAAAGCAACTTCCAGAAAAAGGGTTCCAAGTTGCAGGCCACGTATCTCTGCGCTTGTATCTTCATCCTTTTCGTTCTTCAAATTTAACTTGGCCCCCTGGCAGCTGACTTCCGTTGCTGTTCCTTCTGCTGCTGCTGCTGCTGCTGCCTCTTGTGCCTGGAGAGTCCTGCATTTTTTTCTCAAATATTTTTCTGTAATTTTGCCTGCTTGTTTGCAGCCTCGACTTGAGTTTCAGTTGGGTTCCTCCTTTCGATGAGTGTAAAGTGTCGAGTACGCCCGAAGCATCAAACAGGGATGAGGGGAAGGGAAGGCAGCCTCCACACTCTGTGAGGTGTTTAATTATGAAGCCGCACAAACTGCAACTTGCGGCCGCTTAGTTAATTTGTTTTCAAGTTTTAATGCTGACTTTATTGGGCTGAACTTGAGCTGAAAACGCAATTTTCAGCCGTTGTTAGCGAAAATTAATGACATTAAAACTGCCCAGATGAGCAGCATATGCCACTAAAAGATACATGAAATTCGCAAAAAGAAGATAAATAAAGTCAAGGAATTGCAGATTTAAAATATAACTAGATTATTAAAGCAGGACTCTAATAGTTTTTGTGGATTACGTTATTTTTAATAAAATGAAAATGTAATAAACAATATATATGTCTCATATGTGACATATTATTATTTTCACAATAACTGCTGCTGATACAAATAAATATAGATACTCTATCTGTTGATAGTTTTACACTCTAAGAATATTTTATAGCATTAAAATTGACATATTGGGGTGATTATATATTGTAGCCTAATTTTCTACCTTAACTTGCAGATCACAATTCGATTGAACTGAAAGCAAATATAAAAAACATGTTTAATGAATGCACTTCCAGAGCACGTTTAAAAGCATTTAACTGAACTTTCAAATAAAACTAGCTCTCGGATAAAATTCAAAATGACTACATCAGATTAACAAAGGTAATTGGAAACAGATTGATAACAGGCACTAAATCGTTTTCAATTTCAATGCGTTTAAGCTCTGTTTCAATTACGATTTCTTGTCTTGTGCAGCTTCTTCAATTGCAACTCGAGTGTGTATGTGTGTCTGTGTGTGTGTGTGTTTTTGTGTGTTCGTGTGCATGTGTGTGTTTCCTTTATTTTTATCTTGTTTGGCTTTTCAATGGGGCAAACTTTTGAAAGGACATCCTGGCCGGCGTTGCTCTGCACTTAATAAAGTTATATTTAAGTATCTGAAACGTTTTGTTGCCGTGACGGCAACTTGAGCTGAGGAGAAACACTTGATTGATGACATCGATAGGTTTTGATAAATTGCACACATGTCCTGTGATGATCCCGACATCCCAGCCAGATGAACCTGTGCAGCAACACATTTTGCAGTTGCAGTATATTACAATTTTGCATTCGTTGACCAGAACATTTCTCAAGCAGATTTTGTACTTCCCCTTTTCTGCTTTTACCATTAGCCAACACTGGATAATTATTCTAACAGCATAAACTCACGCAGTGCAGCACAACAACAATGAAACTGCACTTGAGACTTTAGCTTAGCGGCTAGCCGCTAAAAGAGAAAGCGGTTTCTGGAGGAGGGGTGCGAGGTGGGTGGGGCGTGGGCCGTGGGGTGTGGGGTGTGGAGCTTTGCAGACTGTTGAACTTCTCTCGCACTTAATGAGCGCCTCGCCCAGCACTTGCACATAAGTGTGTATATAACTGTACTTCTGCTTATGAGCAAGTCTTTTGGGCATACACAAAAGCCAAAGCAAAAGTCAGACGCAAAACAAACAAAAAAAATTTAAATAGTTAAACTTTGACTGGGTTCTGCAAAACCATTTTCTAAAATACTATATAAACCTGCTCATATATGCCAAGGAAAATAGCTTCAAATAGTTTGTTTGTGTGTGTGTGTGTGTTGTATACAAACTGAAGTGTGTTTGATACTTTTCACCAGCGAATATTTTTCCCATAAAAAAGTTTAAAGTTCATAAAATACGTTATTAAGTTGATTAACTTCTTAAACGGACCTCAACTAAACATAGTTCTCAACCAAAGTTTTTGGACATTTTACTAAGCTACAAATATTATAAAAGTGCAAGCTAATTATTTAAATAGTTAAACGCAGTTCTAAGTGCTCTTATACACCACTTTATATTTAAATTTTTGGTTGAAAAACTATTTAACAATTCACCAACAGTTAAGTCTCCACTCAAAGCTCACTTAAACTTAACGAACCCAACGTTCCTATAATGCAAAACTGTAACTCGGCTGTGTTTGTCATAAAGTTTTTCGCAGAGCTTTTCCCTTGCTAAATAGTAGAAACATGTTATACGCCTATTGGTGTATGTACCAAGTAGAAGACTTCTACCGATATAAAAGGACTTTTGCAAAACGTATAAAATATAAGAGCAGTTGGAGTATACCAGTACTTTCAACCAGAATAGTAGCAAGATAAGACTATCAGGTGGCATTTATGAGAAAAAGGTGCAGACTAAAAGAAAGTTTGCCAATTTTACAAATTGAAGATACTTAATGGAGAATATTTTCAATATAGTTTTGAGAATGAAGCAATATATATTTTAAGTAAAATATTTCAAATGACATTTATAAGAGACCAATTTAACCAGGTATCAGTTAAAGCTTATCATATTCATTGTAAACACTTTTACAAAAGTCATGTTTTTATGTTCGAAACTTTTACCCAAATACATTCGAGCAATGTTTTATACGCCGTCAGGTATAAAGGATATTTCTGTCATTGTCCGAAAGCTTTATAAGAAAAACTCCGAATTAAAAATCCCTATGTTTGTGTTTGAAAGCTCTAGCTTTTATTTCACTTGAAATACAATACAGTGAAATTTGTACTTCCCCTTTTATAAGGCTTGTTTCCATAAATATAAAAACCACCAAGCATACTGTTATATAAATTTTAAGAGAAATTAAAACTATTAAAAATATCAAAGGAATATAAAGCGATTCATTTTCTCAAATTAAATAAATAATTTAAATTTATAATTAATAAAAGTAAAGTAATAAATAATTAATATTAATTTTATTTTTTCAATTTTATTATTTTTATCTTAGTTTTGCTTTGACTTTTTGCTTACACACATTTTATCAACTTATATAAGCGCCCAAAAAATTATTCATTTAGTGAACCGAAAATGTCATTCATAATAAAGACTTATTCGTTGTGCATAGCATAAACTAATTGGAAATTACGAGAGCGAAACCCCATCAAACCCATCAACTAACCGACTCAGCTAACAAAATGTTAACAGACCAATGCTAACAGACGCAACAGAAACAACAGCCGCAGACCATCGGCCGGAAGGGGGGCTCGCCGGGGGGCAAAAGTTAGCTAAAAACTATAATTTGTTGCAGACCGACCCCCGGTGGCAGCGCGTCCTCGACAATGGAATAATACACATACGCACAGACAGCCATGTGAGTCTGGTTTTATTATTGTGGCTTCATTTGCTATGTACAAAGAGACCATAAGTGAAAGAGACACAAATTGAGTGTGCGAGCGAGAGGCCGAAAGGGTGGGCAGCCGCATCTGAAATGAAAAATCCCCAACACTCCTTGATGTATGCATATACTTATATATTGCTAGATATAGACTTGCAAAATATTAGCAGAGGACAAAACACACAACAAGAAAAACAGAAATCCGGATGCGTCTTGCTTGAATGTCTGGACAACACTTGTGGCTTTTAGGTCACACACATTTCAACGATACATGAAGAAAAATTATATGAATTACAGATTGTTTATTTGAAATTAAAATAATGAAGAAAACAACCGTTGAAATCAATTGTACTTGTGTGGGTATTTTTTTAAAAAATTAAGAAAATCTTCACATTTTATTTCTCTTTAAAACAAAATTTTTAGTAAGGAAATAATTAATGTTATAATTATCAAAGAGACTAAAGCTTGGAAAGCACATTAAAGCTTTTAGCAATTGGACTAATGTGCTTTCCCAATTCTTAAGTTTCCAGAAAAATCCAAAGATTAAGCTGTGTATTCAGTCAGTAACATTGGGCGCCATTCATGGAAAGCGGTTCGTCTGAATTTATTTCTATTGTGGCCTTTATTTCCCGAGCAGTGTATGTGTGCGTGGGTGCTAAAATGGCCACAGATACAATTTGTGTTACCACCGAGTAAATGTTGACACTTGACATAGACAAATACACGGGCAGAGCGAGAGAGCGTGCTACAAAAATAACAGAGAGAGTGAAAGAGAGGGAAAACAACGACTTGGCAGCTAACCCGTTTGGAGTTTGTTTTATGCTTCCGCACACTTGACATTACGTTGCCATTGCACATCCTTCCCAGAAGCAGCCCGGCTCATTTTGCCTAGTGTTGTGGTTTATTTGTTTGTGTCCGGATTGGTGACTTAAACGAGAAAGGGGGAAGTGGGGCGATGAGGCGGAGTTTTGTGCCTTTATTCAATTTCACTTTGACTCCAACATGATGTAGGAGTCCTGGATTTAGGCCAGTCCGTTTTCCGTGGGGGAGTTGAGGGAGTTGAACGTCTTGTGAGACTCCAATAGCAAATTATTACAGTCTGATGAGTTCGTCCTGCTGATGAATGTCGTTGGCCAATAAATTATGCTTCGGGCGCTGATAAACCAGGAACGAAAAGTAAACTTGGCCCAAAACCTTTGTTTCTCTCTCGCTCTCCATCTTCTATCTTCTCCTCCTCAGTAGCTGGCGCATAAATTTGTTTGCTTTATTTAAGTTTTTCTGCTGCTTGCTTTGTTAAAAAAAATGAGTATAAGTTTTGTAGTTGGTTAGGCTTGACTTTGAGATACCGTGTAGGCAGCAACGAAAAATAAAGATGTTAAAAATTCGGTTTATAGATTTAAATGCAAATTTATTGAACAATTAGCTATTTCTTAAGAAAAGGGTGACGTTTTTTTTCAAGAATTTAAAAAGAATTTAAAGTGTCACAAAACCATTACACCCCATTCCATATCCATTTTCAATGGAAGCAGTGTATGATATAAAAGGAAAATCCTGTTTGCATGCGTTTAAGTGCCACGTGCTTCTTGATGTGTTCTTTGGGTCCAAAATGCTCGCAGGCAAAAAAGATTTGGACAGCGGCTTAAATATCTTATGGGGAAGCTCTCAATGATATTTTGCAGGGCTGATTAGGGGAAAGGAAACTTAATTAAATTGCGTTCTAATCGGGGTAAAATAGTAACAGCAAAGCTGAAATCCAAATTAACCGCGTACATAACTCAAATTGCTCTTGCCCCGAACATCGGAACAATGCCAAACCGCAAATGAGCGCAGCGCCAAACAACTTTTGCGCGTTGCCCCAAAATATTTTCCAAGAAATTAATTACACAGAACGAGCAGAGGCAGTCAGCGCATCATGATTTGCACCCCTCTCCAGCGGACACCTGATCCGAGCCTCTCAACCCGCGTTTGTTGTGTGCAGCGTGTGTGTGTGTGTGTTTTATGGCCGCCATAGCAGCAGGCCAAAGATATGGGCGCTTGTTACATACCTGTGTATCCTTATTGGCCATATAATGCGGCTCAACAGCAACTGCTGCTGCTGCTGCTGCATTCCTTTGGCTGGCAGCAACCGCAATCCTTGCAATATAAACTACTTTGCGGTTCAAAGTTGATGCCTGAAACTTTTGCTGAATTGTGCGCGTCTGCAAGTTAATTAAAGTGCTTTATAACCGTACCTGCTTACCTGCAGTCCCTCATTCCGCTACAGTAATCACAGCAGGTCATAGTTTATCTCGAGTTTGTTGACTTTCCGCGTCTTTCAAACGATCTTAACTTTGCATCTCTCAAAGCGATAATGTGCCAACGAATTTTAAATCAACTAATTATTACAATTTACAAGCTTAATGGTTTAGTGTACAAATCACTAATATGATAATCAATGCAAGCATTGTAACTTATCGACTTAATTTAATCTCTATTAAATTTAGGATAAAGTTTTATTGGAATATATAAATTGGAATATATAAGTAAATATATAAATGTAATAAATCCCTATTTTATCGAAAAAAAAAGAAAATGTGTTCCTAACTCAGTTTTAATATGCTGATCTAAATAATAAATTAAAATAAGAAGAAAGATACGGTTTGGAAATTTAAACAAAAAGAAAATTAAAGCAATAATTTACTTGAATTATAGAATATTTAGTTGTCTTCCTCGATTGTGTATATGATTATCCCAATTCAGAGGTGTTAAAAGTTATAAGCCACAACAAAGTAAACGAGAAGTTGTCAACTTGGTAATCAACAAGCTGTTGGGCCACAGAAATGTTTTCAATTATGCAAACGAAATGAGTACGAATTCGGCCCCAAGGATGGCCAAACAACTAAAATGAAAACATTTCACAAAAGCCACCAGTTTGTGTCAAACGAAGCCGCCAACAGCAGCAACAGCAGCAGCATCAGCAGCAGCAGCAGCAACAATTGCTGCCCCACAGCAAAAGCAGAAGCAGCAAATGTTGTAGCTGGTGTATCTAGAACCAGTTCGTTTTGACTTTAGCAGCTAAACAAAAGTCAAGCCAGCAACTTTTTTTTACTTTCTTCATATTTTTATTTCAACATTTTCTTTTTGCAACAACAACAGGAAGGGAGAATAAGAGGAACTTTACATGAAAATTAAATAAGTAGCAGCTTAAATAACTTGAGGGGCTGCAGCAAAGCGGGAAGCAGGAAGCGGGATGCGAAGAGTGCTCACAGTTTATAAACAGCAAAAAAATCAAATATAAAGCATGAATAAGTAAGAGCTATCTAGGGAAAGACGCCGCAACAAAACACAGCACAAAAGGTCAGCAAAGCTGAGCCAAAGGTGCGAAGTTAGTGCAGCTTAGAGGGGGGTGGAAGAAGACACAGCAGGACACGTGTGTGTGTGTGTGTGCCAGGTGTGGTCCTTTGGCAGGCACGTGCATTGTTGTCAGTTCTTAACAGTTGGTAGCTTATCTAAATGGCCAGAAGAATTTATGCCATTCAAAAGTTTTGATTCGAGCAGCTGGCTGTTGTTGTTGTTGTTGTTGTCACTGATGTTGTCGTTATTGTTGTTGTGACAGCTGCTCTGCATTTTGATTTGGGTCTGCTAGTTGTAAAAATATTTATTTAATTTTAACGCCCAATATAAATATGCACACACAGCACACAAACACACACAAACACCCGCACACTCGCATATTATTTTCCTATTTACTTCAACAACAAAGCCAAATGTTGTCCAACTGCCAGTTAATCAGCATTCGTCGTGCACTTGCACGTTTCGCCGGGCTCTTCTTCGGTTCAGTTGACCCATCAAATTGTTATCCGGCCCCTATCGATATCTCTACAATAGCTCACCCTGAAAGCTGTCCGATAAAAGCAACTCTGACAAATTCTTGTGTCGCCTGTCGCACATTTATCATTTCCCAAACAACTGCAAAAAGTCTGATAATCCTCCATCGAACCAATTCTACCTCAATCTTTAGGCCAATTTCAATTTTGCTTTGGCCAAGCCAACAAATTCAGTTTTTCATTCAGCGTCAGCAACTTGCTGGCAAAGATATTTTTGCTATCGATACCCTGTACACATTTTAAAAGTTTCAAAATGTGTATTGTTTTTTTTGTGACAGTTGCAATAAATATTTTTACATCGAATCGATAGCAATGTCACACAACCGATTCCAATCGATAACAAATCAATTTAAACTTATTTTATCACATAAAGTACGCAAGTAGAAATGCTAAGAGGTAAAAGTAGGACAATACGCATATAAAAAATACACTTTAAAATTTTTTTAACCGTTTTCATTTCTACCTAAGCCAATAAAAATATATTTCCAACTCTATTTTTTTAAGTTCAGTGAAAAAAATAGTACAGCTCCATTTTCGTTTATTTATTTTAGATTTTTGATAAAAATTGTTCTGTTTAATATTTATTTTACACCTGACAATATTGGATTGGAGTACCAAAATTGATATTTGAGCTCTTCGAGCCTTTCTACAGAGTATCTCCTTAACTGTCAGTCGACTATCGACTATCGAAAATGCCAACTTGTTTTTCGCTTCCGCCTCGCTGCACAGCTGCAGATTGTGGTGTCGTTTGGGTGGTGGCCTTTGTTTTTATCACTTTACCATTGTCAGCTGCAAATTGTCGCATTAAAGTTTGTGTGCTTTTTGTGCAGTTGATACAAATGACCTCGCACAATGCGGCGTATGCGTAATGCCAACAATTTTTTAATTGTGCAATTTTGTGGCTTTGCGTTATGGTAATTAATGTTGTTAACATCGATTTCCATGCTATTTTAAAAATCTCAGGCACATTAACATGCTTGTAACAAGGAGAACAAATTCCAGACTGCATCTTAACCAAGCGGATGAGGGGGCATGTTGCAACATTGCTAAATGCCAAAAAGAATCGATAGACAATGGCAGCAGGTAGCGGCAAAATGCATAAATGCATGTTGCGGCAACTCTTGCAATTGTTTCTCTATCTCATTCGAAAATTGCATTTGAAGCTGTGCAACTGATGTGTGTGTGTGTGTGTGTGTGTGTAGGGGTCAGTACTCCAAACAATGGCCAATACAAAATAGCAAATAACAAAAGGCGGCCACACAAATAACTCACGACAATGCGACTTGAAATGAAGATAGATGCTCTCTCTCTCTCTCTCTCTCTGTCTCTCTGTATCACCCTCATATACGTATGAATGATGTGAAGGCTGCCACAAAATGTGCGTGAGTGGTGGGGCCAGTGAAGTGGCTGCTGCACATCTCAGCTATGTGACACACTAGCTGCATGAGTGAGTGCATTGCATGAATGCCTGACTGACTGCCTCGTTGACTCGCTGACGGGCTGACTGACTTGTCCTGTGTCTGTCCTCCGTCCTCTGTGCGACCCAAGCTACTGCCAATACGAGCCAAGTTATTGTGCGTGACATCAAATGAATTGTTGTTTATTTGTCTCGTTTTGTCTACCACACACACACACACACACTGACAAATATCTGACGTTATATTTCAAGCCATTTAACTGCCGCTGCGTTTTATGCAGCACTAAATTGAAATAAAGGACGCACTGTAAGAGCAAAATGTATTTGAAGCGTGGCAGATCATTGAACCTTGACACACAGTTGAATGCATTGCTCTGCATAATTGCCACGTTGATTAACACTCGAGCCCGACCGAAGTTCACGACAATTAATTAACAAGCACACATTTTGCAATTGCCAAGTTTGCCAAGAAAGAATGCAAAAGCCACTTCAGCGCACTGCCAAACTAGACATCAGGAGCTTAGTTTCCAGTCAACTCGAAGGACCTCCCTCACAATCCCACTGATTGAAAATCAAAGCAGCGCTGGTACGTGACAATGGCAAAATTTATGCGATTTCTAGCATAATGAGGCAAAAGAAGGAAAAAAAATTTATATATATTTAAGAATATTTATATTTGACAAGCTGAAGATTAAATATCCTTACAGATTTGTAGACTATAAATATAGACATTTTTATATTATATTTATAACTATATTTCATAAAATGATGTTGATCGAGAATATATATGCATATTTAATAGGGATACACATTTCGTAACTAAGAAATAATATCCTTAGCAAGTGTATAAAAATGCTGACATATTTTGCAAATGTCAAAATACCAAAGCTTAACGAATAAGCCTTTAAAATGCGGCAAACATAAATTTAAATAAAAAAAAGAAAAAAGAAACGCGCTTGCCTGATATGCTTGACAAGAAGATACCCTGTGGGCGCATCTTTTACATGTGTTGCTGCATGCACAATAATGGAAATAATCCCAATAGACATTCACGCATTGGAAAATGCTATGCCCGACTGGAATATACCCTTGTTGACTTGTGCTGACAAAAGGCGACTAAATTTTGTGTGTTTTATAAGTATCTATCAAATGAGGCAGTAAAGCGACCCACACACACACATACTCTGTCGCATATTTATGCAAATGGAATCTCTTGGATTTTGGCTGTCGGTTATTTTTCAGAATAATTTTGAAATGTTTTACATAAACCGAACAAGCATCATGTAAATATGTGATGGGTGCCAGCAAAATGCAAATGTGTTGCATCAAACAAAATAATAGGTTGTTTGCGTGTGCGTGTGCGTGTGTGTGTTTGGATGTGTGTGTTTGGCTGCATTTGCGCTCGTGCGTATCAAAATGCATATACAAAATATTTATGCTAATATTTTGGCAGCCCGAAACTGTAACAATAGGCATTTGCTTTATGCTTTATTAAAATTGCTCCTGCTTACCAAATTTCACTTTTTGACCAAATTAATGCAATGCTGCCGTTAGTCCACTTTAATTTACCAACTTGCAAAAATAGTGTGCATTAATTATAATTATTGCCGCTTGAAAGCAGAGCAGGAAAATTGTTTAGTTACGAAAAAACATATAACCAAATTTCACGAAAATGTAAATTCCTCAATCTTTCATCTAAATTTTTAATCACAATAAACAATTCAATTTCAAGTAGCCTAAATTTATCAATATATTCCATAAGAAATTTTTAATAGGTTTGCTAAGAAAGCACTCAAAGATAGTTTTATTCAATTGCTTCGAATATTGCCCGAAACAATGTTGCACAAGTCTAATGCACTGCTCAACACTTAATGAATGGGCTTTCCATACTATGCACACACTTTGGATTCATCTTCATTATTCCTTGTTGCATACTGATAAAGCATTTTCAACCTAGTGCTTGACAAAATTTGCCGCTGAATGGAACTGCATCAAACCTCAAATGTGCCTCAACACTTGTTCGCGTGCTCATCTCTCTAACTGTAGTCTCTCCATCCAGCTTTCTCTCTGTCTTTCTCTCTTTCTCTAGGGAAATGTCAGCGTGTCCAGCGACCAACACGTCGCATGCATAAATGCAACTTTTGGCCCGCACATGAATGCATCATTGTTGTTGTTGTTGTTGTTAACGCTGCTGCTGCTGTTGCTGTTGCTGTTACTGATGTTGGTATTGCAGCTGAAGTTACTGTCATGTCAGTTCTTGCCGAGCAGAACGATATTTTAGCTTCATGTATACATGGCCAGCACCAACAGCAACAACAACAACAACAACAGCAGTAGCACTTTGTTGTTTACTCGTATAATGTCAGCAGCCTGTGCTGGTCATGTGTTTGCACATGTTTGTTGTCGTTGTCGTTGTTGTTGTTGTCAACATGTTGTCCCCCCAAACTGGACACTCTTGAACGTACTACACCATTCTGGTCAGCCCGATCACTTAGCAGAAGCAACAGCACCAACAGCAACAACAACAACAACAACAACCACAGCAACGATTACTGGCAACATAAAACACATTAAACATGCCATAAACTCCTAAACCAGGCGACCATTAGAAGCAGCTGGCAATGAAGATGACTTCGAACACGGGTTAAAAGATAATACCTTCCATCTATATACTGTTTGGCTAGATTAAAACGGTTTGCTGGGTTGTAGGAGGAATCTATGCAAAGTATTTAATGGCTGTATCAATTTTTGCAGTTACTTAACTTAATTTCAACTTAATAATTATAACTGCATTTTCATGAATTGTTGTGTAATGTTATAAAAACGATCACACTTTTACATTTCGTAAAAAAAAAATCGTTTTTAAATTCTTTTCACAAATTTTTTTCATTTTCTCAATTCCTCATGAAAGCAAAAATTAGCACCTAAATCGTTCGGTGACCATTTTTAGTTTTGCAAATTTTTTTTTTTATTAATTTCTCTTTAAGCCAGAAACTTATAAGCAGTTGATCAACATTCCGCAGTTCTAGGGTGACCATTAGTTCATTTTGTTAGAGTCGCATTTTGTCCTCTCACACCCTTTATTTACTATTCTGGCTTATGCTCTTCCCAACACTGTCGGTCTTTAAACATATTAAAAGATTGGCCGGGTGCCCTTATATATTCATACACTAACTCATACCATAACTAATATCTTTAAATTGTTTTCTGGCAAATCATTTGCAAAGAATAAATTGATAAATCTATTGAGTAATTTATGTATACATTGCAAATATCTGAAAATACCTGAGACGCGCACGAAACTTGCTCGACTAGTCGCTTGGAAAATCGAAATTAGAAATTCCATTTACGTAATGCCTTCTCGCTCGTTTTACATGTGGTGGCGCTGTCTGTCTGAACCATTCACAAATTCCCCCCGCCGTTCACTGCGCCAGTTCACTTCTCCACCACTTGATGCATCATCCAATGCATCTGAACATATATTGAGCATATATGTGGGGTCACTGGGATAATATTTGTGGTGCATGTGTTTGTGTGTAATTTACATGGCTGGCAGCTCGTGGAGGTCGTTGGGCTGTCAGTTGAAAAAATTTTGCAGTTTCGCATGTTAGAATGCATAGAAAACTTTTATGGCAGGACAGCACTGGCGTAACGGGACGGAACAGGAGCGGGCTGTACAACCTTCAAAACAGTTGCATGCATTTTTCAATTTTCGGGTGGGGGGGATGCCGAAGAAATGCGTTGATGCCACGCCTCGTTGTGGCAGCCCTTTGCTGCACAAAATTTCACCGCATGACATTCATCACAGTAAAACCGAAAAGCAGCCACCACGCCCCCCTAACCCCAACCCCCTGCTGTGGGAGGCTGCGGGTGTCACTGGTTTTTGTTAGCTTTAGATATTTGGGTTTGTTTTTCCACTCGCAGCGTAAGAGCTGAGCATGTGTGCGTTGGTGTGTGTGTCTGTGTGTGTGTGTGTGTGTGTGTGTGTGTCTGTGTGTGTTTGTGTGTGTGTGTGTGTGTGTATGGCCAAAACAAACATTGCAAAATTTATGTCGTCTCATAAATTTGTAGCATAATTCTGACGATGCTGCAGCCGCCACTTGAAAATGTTTGGCTGCAATTTTGCTTTTTGGCCAAGCGAACGAGCTAACCCCAACCCCAACCCCAACTCATCCCCACCCCCTGGCGGGAACATTCCCAGTGGGCGACTAAGTTGTCTGTGCCAGCTCGTTTGGCCTTTGAGCTCTTGGCCCCAGTAAACTCTATCTCGCTCTTGCACTTTGTCTGACTTCCCATTTCCACCTCCTGCTGTCCTGCTCTCTCGTTGTGTTTGTTGGGCTAACGAACCGCGTGAATGCAATTTCTTGACTTTCAGGGGTTTTATTCTTTCTTTCATTTTTTTTTTATTTTGGCTTTTGCCTTTTGCTAGGAAACTTCAAATATTTGGGCCTGCATAATGTTTAAACTAAACTTTGTAGTTTTTGCGCACACGTTGCGATTCAAACATTTGCATAAGCCACTTAGCCCCGAGCTCTGAGTAATGGCCACATTGCATATGCAATATTATCTTTCGATAAACAAAATATTTTTATAACACCTCCTCTTGGGCTTTTCTTGAAAAGAGAATAATTTCAACATCAAACAAAATATACCATATAAATTTTAAAATTTAATAAATTTTCAATTATTAAATGCTGTTAAGAATAATAATATTATGACAAAAAAATATTATTAAATTCATTGTTTTGATATTCAAAAATAAATACTTAAAAAAAACATTTTTAAATCATTTTATTTAAAATTACTTTTGTGTACAGCCTTATTCCAACAATTTCTGTAAAAAAACAAATATATCTCTTACGTATAAAGCTTTTTTTTCAATAAGTGTAACTAGCCAGTCAAGAGCTCTACCAAAATCTTTACTCAAGTTTCCCCAAAAAAAGTTAAGAGAAATAAATTCGAAAGAGATTTCAATAGCAAGCCACATAAGCAAACCAAACGCACACACAGGAGACTCTAAACTAGCGCAATTCCTTTGAGCATGTTATTATTATTATTTCACGACCCCGTTACGACTTTACCTTTAAACTTTACCTCAGAATGCTGGGTGGAGCCAACTGCAGCTAAGCCAAAAAGTGTACCTTGATTTTTTTTTTGCTGCCACGCGCATTTGGCTCTGTTTTGTGGTTCTTTTTTGTTGTTGTTGTTGCTCTCTACAACAGTTCCTCATACATATGCATAAGTGAGCAGTATTTGAGTGGCAGCAGCCAGTATAAAGTCACAGTCAGAGTCACTGTCACAGCTGCTGCAGCTGCCATACGCGGCGTATGCGCAATCTGGCCTTGTTAGGCTTTGGGTACTCGGGTTGACCCAAATGCCAACTAAGCGCATTATGGCTCTATGTTGACTTTTACCACAACATTCGCCACAATTTCTCCCATGCATTAGTAAATGTTACTAATTGATTTATTAGACGCACGCCAAGTGACTTCAATCCCCTAATTCTGTTGCAATTTCCCAGCTGATTATGCCGCCTAAACTCCACTGCACGGCGAATAATTGATGATGGTCATGAGCGGCATTCACCGCGCGAATTGTTATGGATT
Source organism: Drosophila nigromelanica (assembly GCA_004149465.1). NCBI lineage: Eukaryota > Metazoa > Arthropoda > Insecta > Diptera > Drosophilidae > Drosophila > Drosophila nigromelanica. Next base: position 61,846 of record SCDS01000195.1, on the reverse strand, counting down.
AGTTTTCGCTTGATTTTGCACATTTCCCAGCTTAGCTGACACTGATAGCTATCTATTAATATTCAGAAAGTTCACTTTCAATTTGCTGACAGCTCAACTTTTGCATTCAAATCTTATTCTATCCCTCTCTCTGAATGCGTTCTGCATAATTGTGGTAAAATTGCAATTGACATTTGGCTTTTAACTAACGACATTGACCAATAAAATAATTAATACCACGCACAAAGCCACAAAAACAGGGTTTTATTAAATTAATTGAATTTAGGCATGAGGGCAAAAATGAAAAAATTCCATCTTGAGCAATTTAGAAAATAATATAAGCTTTGCATATTTAAACGTGAAAATTTTCAAATTTATGTTTTACGATTTCCGGTTTTCAAGCTGAAACTTATCCAAGGCTAGCCGAGAAGAATGACAATTTCAAAACTTTGACCCATGGCAAATTAAGCAAAACGAGTCAAAAGACAAAGCTAAGAACGGTGGTAACCCTGGCAATTACTCTTGTGGTTCGGTGCCACAGGATGCTTACCATGGCAGGATGCCCCGACCCCATAACACGCAGTTTAACTATAAAAGTAAAAGCCCCCCTCGTTCATGTCTGAGTGGCTGGGAGTAGACACCCAAGAGGCCGTCGGTTAGTTGACTTGCAAAATAGTTGAAATTTAAGCTACCCGAAACATGGCCGAGGCACTCCAAGCCCAAGACAAAGCAGCGACAAAGCCAAGCGGGCGTATACTTGATATGCAGACCGGCGCGCAATTTGACCTACATGCATGCGAAATGTTGTTTGTAAGCCCAGCTAAAAAGGTAGAGAGAGGGCGAATTTTAATAATTCACTGCATACATTAAGCATACACGAGCCAAGAATAAAACTAAAATTTTGTTGATGCCATTTTCTCGTGGTTTTCGGCGTTTTAGATCATTTTTATTGAATTTACATTTGCCACACAGTCGCAGCTTCAAATTGTTGTGCTCTCTGAGGCGAAAACTTAGGCTTTGTCATTAATTTGGATTTTGGGTAGTTCTGCTTGGTTAGCAGAATTTTTATATTTTAACTAGACTGCAAAGAAATTGCTTTAAATCCATTTTATGGGCGAGCCATTAAAAATAAAATCAGCCAGCATGTGTGTGTGTGTGTGTCATGCTAGGAGCAGCACACAAAATGTTTATGATGTTGCGCATACGCCACGTGTGCCACTTGAAGAATTTCGATGATGACCTCGAGCTGAAAGTTTGTTAGGGTACATTGGCCCGCCTAGCTTTGTAAGGCACCCTAAAAAAAATCACGCATACGCTATGTTAAACGCAGTAAAAACTCACATTTTGGCATTGAGAACTTTGCTCATTTATATGCTTATAAATACATGCATGGTTGCTTCAAAAACACAGAAGCTTAAATGATGTACGTACTAAAAAGGCAGCTCGCAGCAACGCTGGAAGCGTATGATCAACATTCAGATATCCCTTTGGTAGTTATTTGTAATATTTCTCATAATTTTCATGAGTTTATCAACTTTTAGGCGTATTTACCCAGAAACAATAAAATCATTTACTATAAATTATAATTCGTATTTTTGATTTAATTTCCAGATATTTATTGGCGCCCAATGTGGGCCACAGTTCTTTTAATTTCATCGTCTAAGCTTACCTGTAAAAAAATACACCTCACCTAGCGCTAAAAAAAATCATCAAAATAGAAATTGTTGATTTTTCGTCTCGTTGCGCATACTAACGAGTTTAAAAAAATCTTTAACCCAACACACACACACACCATCAGCAGCCCTGGCACCTCTTGTACGCATTAATGTGAAAAAGCCAGCTCGTGACACATTTTCCCATCGCTTTCGATTTCATTTTGCATTTTTCAGAGCTCGTTTCTTGTGCTCTTTTTTCACGCTTTTTTTTGTCACCAACTGGCGTCAGTTGTAATTTCCGTTGTGGGTGTTTTTTCTCTCTTTTTGTTTTTTTTTTTTGTTGCGCCGAAACCCTTTTTTATGTTTTCGCCCTTTACATTTGGATCCCACCAGCCATTAAACCCTTTTTGTTGCCATTGCTGCTGCCTGCTGCCGATGTTGACTGCCTGCTAAACTGCTAAATGTCGCATAATTATCGTATTTCTCTTGACATTTTTTGGAGTTTAGCGTTGCTGGAGCTTGTCTCATTATGCCGAATTGTCTGCCTGCTTTTCGGTTGCATCTTTTTATATATTCAGTGGGCCTTTCTGGTAGCATTAGCAACATTAAATGAAATGGTTTTTTATTAATTTCGGCATGTTTCATACTTTTATGTGTGTGTAGTTCGTGCGGGGCGCAGACTTTTTTGGAGGATGATCCTAACCCAAGCTAATTATAAATGTTTCGCATGACTGTGCTCGATGCTTTTGAATAGATTAACGGAAGAAAACGTATATACGAAATGGGTATTGCTTTTTTGGTATAAAATAATGGCAAAAGTTTACAAAGGCGAATATTCGGTGCATGCAAAATGTGAAGAACGAAAATAAAATAGATGAAAATTTTTATGATTTCAAAAATTAAAGAAATGTGTGTAAAAAGGTATACAAATCTTTTATTAAGACTGCATTAATTGAAGAGTTTTTACATGTTTGATATGCCTATAATATTTAAAAACTACATATAATCCAGCTATATATTTAAATGCTCAATTTAAATTTAGATTTAAACAACGCACATAAAATTGAATTATCGACACAAAAGTTTGTATAGACAATGCTTGGGGAGTTCTCTTAACGGTTTTAGCTGACGCGAAACTGAATCTTATATCAATTATCCACACAGGGGGCAGCAACAATGGCCAGCTGGCACTCGTTAACTATTTGAAATGGCCGAAAACTTTAAGCCGAGGAGGCCGCACTAAAGTGCAATTAAAGCGCACAATAACAATTAAAATCATTTAAACGAACTTTCAACTGACTACACATCGAAATATGTGTAGGAAGAACTGTCAATTCATGTGTGTGTGCGTGTGTGTGTGTGCGTGTGTGTGTGTGCGTGTGTGTGTGTGCAAGTGCAATAACCATAAACTATCTGCACAAACTTGCCCGACGCGACAACGTTAAGTGTAGAAACTGAAGACCGCAAAAAGTTTCAAAAGTTTCCAACACTAATCGTTGCACAACGCACACACAAATGCTCACAGTGTGACCGAAGTGAACTTTTTAGGTGTTGAGCAATGCGCAAAAAACCAACAAAAATACAAAACAAAGCTTTCTTGTTGTTTCTATCTTTTTGTTCTTGTTTTTGTTTTTTGGCCAACATTATTTGTTGGCTCAAGTGCAGCGAGTTCAGTTTGGTAAGCTTGTTTTCGGCTTTTTTGTTGTTGTCTCTTTGTGTTTTCGGCGCCAGCCTTGAGACAGCCGCCAACTCAATCCCTTCCAAGACCCGCTCTTCGTGTGGCTTCTTGGCCAAGTTGTTGTGTGCTCGTCCAGCTGATGTTTATGTCATGGCTTTTTATGAGCCAACACAGCAAAGCAACATTTTATTATTTTGTTACATTTTATTTCCGTTTTAAAGTTTTCGTTTTTTATATCCTCCGCCCCGCAGAGCCTAAATCGCGCAGAGTGCTTCTCTTATTTCCTCTTCCTCTTTTCTTTATTTCTTGTTTGGCTTTGAAAGTTATTGTTTCTTGGCTTTGTCCGGCTTGCTTCTCCTGTTTGCTATCTTCGCATTTTCAGTGCTGGCTTGTCCTTCTACAGGACTCTGTTTCTAAACGTTTTATTGTTTCATAAATACTTAATATGTGTTGTAATTACTTTTAAGGATCTTATCATTGCTATATGTTGCAGCTGCCCTTTGCTCACGCCTCCTTTAATTGCCTCCGTGTTTGTAACTTGAATATGTGAACAATTCCGATGATACAAAAGGGGCTTCTCTGTGGTTAAACACAAAATGCCCCCCTCCGGCTTCGCAGCACCCCAAACACTTGGGTCGTCTGACCCACAAATGACATATGTTATGTCCGTTTGTTGGCAACTAATATGGCCCTGGACAGGACAAAGGATTTGCCATAGCAGTGTGAATTTAATTGCAATTTAACTGACGAGAATTAGTGGTAGCCACAATCAAGTTGCGGTTGCCACGCGCAAACTGTAGTATTTCTCTTCTTCTTCTACACTTTAAAAAGGCTGCTCAAATACATTTGTATCGTAAATTTGTTTTTTTCAGTGCAATGATAATACATTTTGCAGGAGATATTCTTCTTTTTATATTTTATAGCACCCTGCAGCTTAGACATAGATAAAGTAGGCTTTATACATGAGTTAAGGAACATTTAAATAAGAGTCAAATTATTTTTGATGTTTCTAATTTTGTAATATCCTGTTATTGATAAGTGTATTAGAGATTAAAAATCTAAAAAAAATTGTAATACAAATTTCGCATAACAAAATGAGCCAACTACAGGGTATGCACTAGTCACGCATTTTATTCTACCAAATTTTCATTTAAAAAAACTATGCCCATTTAATGGAGATTCAGATAAAAACGCATACAAATGGACACAAAATAAACAGACTAAGATCCCTATCAAAAATGTATTTTGCAAATATGCTATTTTCCAATAATTTTTCATGGCTCATCCTCCACCCGCGCACTTGTAAAGTTTGTTGAGCTATTGCCAACAATTGTCACAATGAGTTATGAGGCACTTCAGAAGTAACAAGTTCGCAAAAACCCAATAAAAGTCAACATAATAACGAGCAAGTGTAAAGCATTGCAATGTCCACATTCTAATCCACAAAAGAGGAAGAAGAAGAAGTATATTGTACAACAACAAATAGCACGTAGTATTTGTGTGGAGTGCAATAAATGTGTGCAATAAGCTAACAATATACAAAAGGCGACAAATGCCAAGCGAAAGGAAGCAGCAGAAGTAAAAGCAGTTGTAGAGGAAGAAGAAAGAGAAGTATAAGAAGCAGAAGACAGGAGCATGTTCAATGTAACACCATGTTCCCATATATGAATTGTAAAAAGTGGCCAAATAAAACCCATAAATCGACAGACAATGCACCACACAACACAAACACGCATCCAGCAATGGCAGATGGTGTGTGTGTTTTTGTGTGTGTGTGTGTGCGTGTGTGCGGCACATAATACAAATAAAAGTCAGTGCAATGGCAATTGCAATGTCGAAATCGAAATAGCCACATTGCTGATCTCGACCCCTGACCCTTCCCCATTTTACAGTCAATTAGGGATGTGTCGAACCACATGTACAATACAAAAGGATGCGTTGTTCTCTATAAAAAAAAAGTTAACACTTTAAGCTCTTTAAATTAAAAAAAAAACCAATAAACAATTTTCAATGAGTTATTTTTGATTTCAATATCAAACCGTTTTAATATTAAATAGAGTATAAATTAAAATTATTGTATTTTACAATTTTAAATGGATTAATTTGTTTTCATATATTCTCTATTTCAAAAGGTTTGATTTGTTTTTTAATTAAATTATTATTTTTTTTTTATTTAACATATACATTTTTTATATTGCATATTGTATAATCATTTGTGTCCATTTCAAATTGATTAAATTTTTGTTATCTCTTTAAATTATTAATTTCTTTAGCTTGAAAAATTATTTAAATTTTTAATATAAACATCTTAAATAGCCTGATTAATGATTATTTATTTGTAAACTTGCTATAAGTTAAATTTTAAATTTAATTTAGATTACTTTAACCACAGTATTAATATATACTTAAAATTTCCCTATCTTTACTTGTTTTTATTTTATCGTTTTTAACACAAAGACTTTTATTGGCGTGTCACGCGCGCATCTCTAGACACAAAATGCACACACTTCAGAAATTGTTGCGGTTGAACTTGTGAAGAGTGAAGAGTTCTGTGTGGCATGGGGAGTGACAGGAGAGAATTATACACTTACCCGCCTATCCCACGGACACTTCTCGACCGCCGTCGTCGAACAATTTTCGAGTGCTGTGTTGTGCAGTGTCCATTCATCTCGTTTTTAATAAAATTGCAGCAGCAAGTCAAGTCAAGTCAGCTGAGTCCTGAGTCCTAAGTCCTGTGCTAAGCGCACTTGACTGTATTGCTTTGGTGGGCGTGGCAGAAAACAGCATAGACCAGCTAAAGTCTGCCACATGCCAATAACAGCAGAAACGTTCAGCAACAACAACAAATATAAACAGCAACAAAAACAACAACAACAACAATGCGGATAAAACACCGTCAGAACAGCCAGTGAGCCAGTGAAGATGGGTTGAGTGATCAGAGTGGGGGATGAGGAGGGAAAAGAGCACTTGACCACATTTAAAAAGAGTTATGAATATTGCAGCAAAGTCCGCACAGAGTCAGTTCGTGTATATATATATAAATGTATAAATATATATGTGTGCAATAGAAATTGTTATTTTTCTTATTTATTTCAATTTATGAGATTTTTATATGCGCACTTTTGTGGCTGTCGTCTTATGAATGTGTGCGAGTGTGTGAGTATATTGCTCTCCAAACGAAGTTTAGCCTGAACAGATGAGCTTTTCATTTTCAGGATTCTTTTTTTCTTGGAGAAAATAATTTAAAAATATTAAATGTTGTATGAGTTGGATTTCAATCAAAACTTCGGATTATGTACAGATTTTGTGGAATGTTAACGTCAAATGTTATAGTTAACAGAAAAGCAAGCAGAAGGATACGTTAGATAAAAATATATCTCATTTTGTAAATACTTCATAATAGAATGTGAAAGATAAGAAAAATACGACTATTTACCAATTAAAAGCGCTCTCAGAAAATTAAAAAAAAATCTTTGAAATTAACGCTCTTACGGAAGGTGGCTGAGATCCACTCACAGATTGGTAAAGCAACTGCAAATGTCACTAATTCAATTTCGCAGACCACGCAAAAGACCAAAAAAAAAAAAAAAATAGAAAGTCAAAGAGAACAAATGAACAATGAGAAAAACAGCAAAAAATAAGCACGTGAAAAAGGAAAAGGAACTTAAAGTGACTGCAACTCGGTCACGAACTGCCATAAAAAGCGCAAAGAAGAATCAAGGCAAAAAAATAATGTAAAAAAAGAATGAAAGCGAGTGTGGACGAATGTGAAGAGTTGGCTTGTGTGTGTGTGTGTGTGTGAGGGGATAGAGCAAGTCGGGGGCGGAGGTGTTATCCAGTGTATTGGAGTTGATATTTGCGCATCAGTGCGCACATTGAACTGTCAATGGCAGGCGACGGGCGACTGGTTGGCGAAAGAAGCTGGCGGGGCTTGCGGGCCATTGCCAATTTATCAATTGCAGCCGGAGCTGCATTGGGCCAATGGAGAACACACTAATGCAGCCATTGATATTTGACCTGGCAGTGCTTCTGCGGCAGCTTCTTTCCCTTCTTATTTCAATGGAGCCTCGTCATGTGCGTGTTGAAAAAGTAATTACATCGCTGACTGGCCCTATAAATAACCTTGCCTTGAATTTTATTGCAACTTTAAAGTGTCATTTGAGGCATAAATTCACGGGCATACCCTGTAAACAACAAGTTATACAAATTTGGAGTTTTAAGTATATAAATAAATGACTAACTGAACTGGGTAAAAAAATTTTTAGTTGAAGTTGGAAAAATAAACAAATAAAATTAATTTTATCGAAATGAAGCTGGACAGTACTCTAAAGATATTGCTCACTTTAACGGATATGAAAATGGATACCATTAAAATTCATACACATAAATAAAATGTTTATTTTGTGCAAATTGTCTTCAGGTTATCTCTTTGCTTACAATACAGCAATCTGAATTTTAAAAATATTATATTGTATTGATAAATATGTTTTAAATTATATTCACATATTACGTAGCATCTGTTAGTCGAGTCAACTCTTAATGTGCAGTTGGTACATTTTATTCGGAGTCTGTTTTCATCTGTTGGCTGTTCAGTCTGCATAAATCAAGGCAAATGAATGCTATTTAGTTGATGGCTCAGGCCAGGAAATGCGCCGCTTAGCCAAACACACACACACACAAACACACACACGGATACACAGACGCATACAACTGCTGGCAAAGTTAGTTGTAGCCTGCCTGTACAGTTACAAATGCCGTTGGTTTGGCATTTTCCACATGCATTTCTCAAAAGGCAGCGGAAACCACGCCAAAAGCAGGCAAAACTCTGGCAGCATCAACAAGCGACGTTGCCACATCTTAAGATGTATTGCATTAGTCTGTGACCTGCAGCACAGACACACACGCACACACACACAGAGAGAATTTGGTATGTGTGTGCGGCACTTCCGTTTGATATTAGCCCCGCACTTAGATGCGTTTAGTCAACAGCTAGGAACATGGCGCAAAACTTGAACAGCTCCGCATTTTCGGTTCGTAATGCATTTCTGCGGTTGCTGCCAGCAGCCAAACAAGCGAGACGAGACGAGACGCGGCGACTGTCAGACAGTGAGACCAGCCTTTTCTTTGTTGCTCCAGGATGTGCCTCGGGTGTGGCAAAGTCGTGTTCTGGCCATCGACATCGACATCGACAGCGACTGGGACTGCATTTGCAGCACAGCTGCTATTCATATTTTGCATATTTGTGGCACTGCTCATAAATTCAGCCTGGCAATGTATCGCATCAGCAACAGCAACAGTCGATGTTCATGCACGCCTCTAACATTTTGGGTCTGAGTCTGCTGCTGCACTTGCCACTGCTGCCACTGATAAGGTTAAATGATTTGTGCACTCACATCTAATGGAATGGCTTAAGGCGTAGCTAGCTGGCCCAGACTCAGCCTGCCAGCCAAAGCATTGCTTATGCAATAGGCCATCAGCCAGAAGCGTTCTCTATTACGAAGTCACCAAATTATGTTTGCGAGTTTCATATTGAATGAACAGTTTATTATATTAACTGTGTTCTTTAAACTGTTTATTTATATTCAAAACAATTTGTTCCCTGCCCACATAACTCATTTTATTTGTATATTATCTTTACCAAATTTTATTAAAATAATATAGCTTACAAATTAAAAATAAAATTTTTCATATTTCAATCAAGCATTTACGGGGTATTTTTTTCGTTCTACATCAATTTATTATGACCAAATTTGACATCGTTAAAATAGCAATTATTTTTTATTCTATAAATTAGCAGAGAATTCAAAAATATTAAAAAAAAAAAACACCGATATCATAAAATAGTGTTCCGCAAGGTAAATGGATTAGTCTAGTTCAATTAATTTTTTCCGTTTATTTGAATTTATTCATAAATTAAATCGTTCGTAAAATAATTGTTGAAGTTTGTTTTTAATTTGTAACTCATGTATAAATAAAAATAGTAATTAGAAAAAAATAAACAATTCTGTTGAAATCGTCAGGGTCACATTGAAACTGTCTAATTTGTTTCTGGCACACGTTCAATGGCGTATTTGCATAATTGGCAACTAATTTAAACTGTTTATTATAATCCCACTCACGTCATTACTTTATTCTCTTTCTTTGCAGGTAAGTGCCGCCAACTTGTTGCCTTTGCAGTAAGTAAAATATTTATTTAACATTTGTTTGTACATTCTGCTTAAATGTTAATAACGGTAAATTCCCAATACAAATAAGCAAAATTTTTTAAAAAAATTTTTTTTAGTAAGCTTTTCATAAAACTTACAAAGTTAAGTAAATATACAAACGTCAATAAGCAGTTTTATTAATTAAAGTAAATAAACGGTTTTTTTTGTACTACAAATTTATATTTTTTGCGCAGAGTCAACAAAGCGTTAAACGGTAAACATAAATACTTAACCACGTCGAGAAGCTAAAAAATTTCATTAAAACGTAATAAAAAACATAAAATAGAAAAAAGTGTAATCTACTTTAAAGCGCTAACAATTCAATTGATGCGAAAATTTCGCTTGGGCTTCTGTCGAGTGCGTGAAAAAGCATTAAAAATTACATTTAAGGAGTGTGTGAACACCGTGTGGGCGTGTGTATGTGTGTGTGTCCACGTGTGATGTGAGTGTGCGAATGCTTTCAACTTTCGACAAGCTAGCGAAGGCATGCTGAACATTTTTTTTGTGAGCTCCTATCTGCCACGTTGCAGCAGATCCTTTGCCAGGATGTGCCACATCCATATATGCATACCTTTGACAGCGCAACATTTCCCGGGGGCTCTGACAGCATTGTTTTATTAAATACAAAATAATAACCATGCGACCTCCGCTCGGCACCAAGTGAGAAGACCTCGCTCTTTTTTTAATATGCCCAAACATTAAAGGTGATGCTGATAAAAATCTAAGTCGATTTTGACATGACCACAATCATGGGTAAAATAATAAGTTTAAAATTAATCGGAAGAATATTTAATCAAGAAATACCAATACTAAGTTCTTAAGTGTTATAAAATGTATTTTAATCTTATTCAATAAGAACAACTGCTGCATTTACTGAATGCCAGATACAAAGCATGACTCAAATCGATGATTTGTTCGCCGCTTAAATTTATGAGAAATAATACTATAAGACTTCAAAGTGGTTGGGTTCCCAACGGGCTGGTTTCGCCTAAGCTGACTTGATGTATGCGATTGCAAATAACATTAACTGGCATTTAACAGCCAAAGAGAGTGGCACTTAACAGGCAACAGTTTAACAGTGTGGGAGCAGAACATTGAACAGAAGAGAAAGTAAATGTACGTGAGAGTTAGCTAGTTAAGAGCATCAAATTGGCAATGTTAACTAAAACTGTGTGAAACTTAAAATGTGAACAAAACTTAGAAAATAGAAAATATAAATTAAATATTTTTTTAATAAGCAGTTACACAACAAATACTAAAAGGTATTTGCTGTCATTATAAATTTAACATACAAAAAAGATTTTTTAAAAATAATATAAGCAAAAATTCTAATAAAAAGTACGTGTATAAAAGTAAATCTATTAAAATAATAGCTGGCATAACTTGAAAATACATTTAAATAAATTTTAAGTTTTGACTTGTTGAGTTGAATAGCCAACATAGGTTTAACAGCCGCACTCTTGAGTTTAACAGTCACCGGCAACCTGCGTTGAAAGAGCAAATTTCCCTTTGTTAATGTTAATGCACAAATTCCTAGTGCAGTCAGTAAGGCAACCTACTAACCTACTGTGCGCATTTAACAGCGCCTCGAATGTTCACAAATTAAGAGCAGCCGTCTTTTTTTGCCCGCATATCACATTAACTCGAAAACATGGGCAAGCAATAACAGTAACAGCCACTGAAACAGCTTCTGTTAGTTCCATCTGCTGTACAGCATCCTAGCGTCTGCAGCTACTGCTGCTGCTGCGGCTGAGGCTGCTGCCAAGTCGGTTAGTACATTTTGAGTTGTTGACGGCGGTGCGCGCGTTCTCGGCTGCTGTGGAGACGACTTCGACGAAGATTTCGAGTCCAATTTTAACAGAATTTGAATTCAAGTTATCAAAGCCTCGTGTCGCGCGCTGAGTGCATGAAAGATTACACCCGAATGTAAATTGAATGTAAAATTGTAAGAGGCAATAAATGAGTGTTTATGTGGGTGCGCTACTCGAGCTGCTCAAGTGGTTTGAGTGTCGTGCAACAATACGAAATGCGAGTACATGAGCAGAGATAAATTATATTAATGTGATATGATAGCCAAAATTTATGGGCACTCGCATTTGATGCGTGCTGATAAGGAAATGCTCATGCAAATCAATGCCAAAATGAATAATGAAATGAATTAAATTAAAAAATGAAAATAAAAAATATATGCCCCAACACACTTGGCATTTATTTAAATTTGCGCCAGTGTGTGTGATAAATGGAGTGTGAAACTGAGGCCATTAAAATGCCTGTTAATCATAATCAAAGCGCGCGTGTAAATAGTTTAATTAATATACGCCCGTTTTCATAATTATAATTATGATTAAGCTGAATGATGACATGACAATCAGCAATGGTTAATGCAGTTCGATTAAGCTCTTCATGTGTTAAGGTGTTAATCAGAATGGCAATTCAAACAAATTTGTGTTGAGAGACGGCGACAAATAAACAGGCTTTTAAATGATTGATATCCATATGGAAATCATTAGCTGACAAAAAGAGAACATTAACAAAAAAATTTCTTTGCCTCGATTAAATGTGAAATCATAAAAAAAACGAGCATTTTTTTTCTTTGAATACCATTTACATTATTATGAATTTAAAATATTTTAGAAAATGTAATTCTATGATTGATAAAATAAGAATAAAAAAAAAAATAAAAGATTAAAATACAACATAAAAATTGTCTCAAATAATTAAAAAAAAATCATAAGTAATTAAAATGCAATTATAATTTGCTTTAGCTAAAATAAAAAGTAATAAATGGAAATAATACACTCAAATAACGTTTAGTTTAAAAAAAAACTGAAGCTGTATAAATGTTTAACCCACTAATATAACACAAAAATTCAAATTCCATTAATAAAATTTTTTTAAGCCATATAACATATATTAAATTATCTGAACTACTTAAAACAACATTTAGTGGTTTTAAAATAATGTATAAATTATGTGCATCTGAAATTTATTAAACATAAAAGTAGCAGCAAAAACAGTGCCATAAAGAAAAAAACATCATTCAACGGTTAAAGCCACAACAAATATGCGATTTACACATACATTTACAAACATGTGTGGAGGTTTTGTGGTATTGACGCATAAAAGGGCAACGGTTACTAAGCCGCTTAAGTGCTATCATGTTGTATACAACGTCAATCCAGAAAAAAGGCCATCTGAAACATGATTAATCTCAATTTATGACAACGCCAGCAACAATAACAAGAAAAAAAATACCTAAGATAAAATGTCAAAAACAAAAAAGGGCAGCTGACAAAATCAACTTGGGCAAGAGTTTGGCTGCACTTGGATGTCATCTGGCCACGCTAACGATCAAGCCATCAATCAATCAATCCATCAATCAATCAATCAATTTTTCAATAAGCACTCTCTGCACTTGCCAAACCAACTGGGTGCAATTATGAAAGCAACCAGCTCTGGGCCAAACTGTGCCCCACTGATTGCATTTTATTGGCTTTTTCTCCCGTTTAATCAAAGCATAATTGGGTGGCATTTACGTAGAACTTAATTATGGCCGGGGAAATGGCTGGCTGAGGGCGCCCATCACGTCACTTGATATGCACAGTTCATGGTTTATGCAGGTTACCCTGTGCATGGCCAACAGCCAAATAGATATCAATTTTACCTGCCTCTCATCGATGGGGCTCAAAACGCTTGAATCTGTGGCCCTAATATAATAATAATAATGCGAATCCTGATCTCTGCCAGCCTGGGTAGACTGAAACTCGTAACCTGTGCGTAATTGTAATTATGATCCACTGCTAATTAGTTGCATAAATCAAGCTATAACCCCGGATGGACTTGCAACTACCTTTTTTCCCCCTCTTTTCCTCTCTATTTCTCTCTTAATTGGTTTCAAATGTTTTCCTGTGCCGCAAATTGATATTAAGCCAGAGATTACATACATGAGTTTTGCATTTGTGTTTTCGTCAGGCTGCTGCATAATTAAAACGACTTAGACATGACACATAAAAGGTGCCCCTTAACCCACACCCCGCACAACGTTAAAAGTCTCGTTTACTTTTGCACCCACCGACTTTTTGGCTTTCATCTCTGAAGTTGAACTGCAAGTAGGTCGCTTCTTCGTTTGCTTAATTTATTATATCCGCTTGATATGAGTGTGCGTGGGTGTGTGTTTGTGTGTGTGCGTGGTGTGTGTGGCCATTATATTTGTGGCCCATATAAACTTCACATGTGGCACCATTAAAAAGCATGCAACATTATGATTACGATTATGCGAGATGTGTGTCAGGGTTATGTTATTCCCAACAGCTGTCTGGAGAGCTCTTGAACTTGAATTTTGATTTGGCAACAAAAAGTACAATTTTCTTTCAGAAGAACTTGCTGCAATTGAACTTGTCCGAAGACCAATAAAAACGCTTTTGCAGTTTTATAAATTGTGCGCAATTCGTATTTAAAATTGGACTCTTAACTTGATTTGAATGTGCAAAAGGCAAAATTTCAAAAAATTTTAAAGCCATAAATTTGGTTAACATTTTTGCACATACAAAAATAGCGATACAATGCAAAAGAAAAGAAATGTTAAAAATTATTCTCCCACTATTGTCCTTCCTAAAATATATTTTTTTAATTGTGAATTATATGTTTTTAACTCAAGTTTTTTCTGGTTTTTGTGTTGTTTTGTTAATATATAGTTTTAAAGAATTGATGGTTATATTTTTTTGAAATTTTGTTTTGTCTGATAGCAATATAAAATGCCTGTCAAAATATTTTTTTAGATATTTTTTTTATACATATTTTATATTGTATTTTACATATATACTGTTTACTCCGTGCGCTGAAAAGTATACTATAAAAAAGAGACTGAAATGTGAAGCGATTTTAAGTATTTAAAAAAACACAAGGTCAACGTCTTTTTTAAGGGATACTATAAATTGGCTTAGTGTCATATCGTGTTACAATAATTGCCATCAATCTGCAGACAATGTTGCGCAAATCTGTTGCCAATTACGCGAAACAAGCCAAAATTGACGTGGGCGCCGTGCCAAGAATCTTGGCGTGTCAATAAGCCGCCAAACAGCCTGTCTTTTATATGGACATGTGTATGTGCTGTAGACACAACATACATATAATATATTTATATAGAATCTGGCGATTTGTGCAGACAGACATACGCTTCGATGGCTGCACAAAGACCGAGGCCAGTCATGTGAGCAATATTCGAGCCTATAGCCAGCAGCAATGTGAGTAATCTTGGCTATCTTAGCCCGTTTGTGGCCAACCCGCACACACGCACACACACACACACAGAGAAGAGATAAATGGCTGTGATTTATTGCATCTAATTGCTCACAAGCTTTGCTGGGGGGCACGCGCGGGTTGACCTGGAGCACGTGCTCCAATAACTTTTGGCTTTCACACCTCAGCAGATTTCGCGAGCTCTGTGATTGGGTCACAACAAAGCACCGCAATTTCGGGTGTGGACGCTGAGTGGGCTAAAATACCGCAGATATTGACGACGACGGCCAAATGGCCAACGAACATTTGCGGTTTACAGTGGCCGCCAATCAATTTACGCCCGGGACCAGACCGAGCGTAACAGACGCTTCATTAAAACCAATTTCAATGCGCGACGTGGCCAACAACGTGTGTGTCTGTCTGTGTCTCTGTCAAACCGCGGTGGCAGATGGCGCTGCGGGCACTTTCGGACAGCTGAACTAACCAATTTTGCCTAAATAATTGGGAGCTGAAAGCACAACCCATAAATATTTTGGACATCTCTACAAATCATATTTGAAACATCAATCAATTTACATCAGTATCAATGTAAATAACGTATACATTTTATAAAAAGGCTCAGCGACAATGATACAAAATAATTAAAAACTTATAAAATTAATCTTAAAAATAAATAAAACAATAAATTCAGTTTCTATAAGATTAACATAATAAAATTTAAGAACTTTGAAAACAATAACTTGGAAACATATTTAACAAATTTAAACATAGTCTAATATATGTATACATTTAAGTAATAGTATAGCCATTCATTTTGAATGACAATAAAATTATAGCTTTATTTCTACTATTTACTTTCCATTACATTGAAAACTTTCAGAAAGTTGTTTTATTTATATATTTTTTTTTTTGATCTAATATAAATTGTTTATAAGCAAAACCGCTTTACCAAGAATTTTTCATTTTATAAAGTTGGTGTTGTTAAATCTAATGTCAATCATTTCTAAGCGACCATTTTATGGATAAATAATAAAAAGAATACGTAATTGGAAGCCACAAGAAACAAAAATGGAGAAGCACGCAGCTGTGTCAAAGCCAAGTTAAGAAATGCTTTCACAGTCAGCTACGCACAGCAAAAGCCTTAAAGAAACTTAAATTGTTTGCTTGCAGCAATCAAAGTGGTGGAAGGTTCTTCCGGAAGGGGGGTGACAGCTCTGACAGTGCCAAAAGTAGAGATGCAAGAAGAGCGCTCGAAATGCGTTTGGTCGAAACAGAAAACAAGTTGCTGGCATATAAAAAGTGCATGTGTGGCATGCAAGGGCCAGGACAAGGACCCAGCGAGAGGACGAGGCAAGATAAGTTGGGTTTTGCGACAGGTGTCAGGGGCTGAGTACAGACGTCCAGCAAACAGAATATTTCAAGTTTATGTTAAGTTGTAAGCAACCAAAACTTTTTCATTCCATTGCAAACGGAAAGTTTATCATATAAATTTGGAATATTATGATTTGAATTTTATTATGTTAGGCAGTATGAAATATTATAACTTATTTGTTTAATAACTATATCGACTATATTTGTATTTAATCACAATACATAAATAAAACGATAATATAAACTCATATACAATTGAAAAATCTGTTCTTCACAGTCTGTAAAATTTTCATCAAGTTTTGCGACGCAAACACTGTCAAGTTGTTGAACCACATCACGTTGCAGCACTTTATTTGCTTTATTTGGCATCAAGTGCCCCCTCTCCTGAGTCCAACAGATGGCAAATAAATATTCCATTTGGCAAACGCTCAGACAACTTGAGTTAACTTCACGTTTTATGTTGTACTATTTTATTTGTTTGATTAATAAACTTGTTACCACCTCCTCCCACTCAACACTTGTGCATAAATATGCGCAGTTTGGTCAGCTGCCCGTTTGTTGCCTGCCACTTGAGTGCTGCCTTATTTACTTTCCATTTGCTGCGAGCCAATTAATTTTTATTTATTTTAATGCCGCGCCTTGCCCAGTGCGATTTTCAGTTTCGAGTTCCGCGATCCGAGTTTCAGTTGCATTTGCAGTTCCCTTTCCCTTTCCCGTTCCCGTTCCCATTCGCATTCTCGTTTCGCGTTTCTCGTTTTCGTGTCGGGGTTCGTTTTGCAACATCCAAAATTTATGCAATACTTGCAAATTTATTGACCCAGTTTTGCAACAAAGATGAAAATGTTAAAATTCAGTTGTATACCCTCTTCAAACACTTGTCAAAAGGGTATATTAGATTGGGAAAATGTCTGACTGTTGGTATATTTTTTTTGTAGTATAATCAAATTTATTCTATATTAAATAAAAATATTAATATTTAAATATATATAAAAATATTAATATATAATATATATATGTATATATAGAAACAACACAAGTTAAAGGCCAAAGACAATTTCTTCAACTTTAAGAACAGGGTATCTAGGAGGCTGAAACTCCCTTATCAAAATTCAGCTAGTTTTTGTGATTTTTTCCTTTGGCTTAAACCGGAAAACAAAGTAACCAAAATTTTTTGGACTATGTTAAAATATGCGCTCTGTGTAACTTCGAGCTTGTAATATTTTTATGCATACACAAAGTTGCGCTGTTACAACAATAACAACAACGACAACAACAACAGCAATAGCAAAAGTTGTGTTCCGTTAGTCTGACCATAAAGCGCAGCTCAGAATCAAGAGTACCGCTATACTTTGATGTTCAACGCGAGGAATTTGGTAACATCAAATTGGGGAGGTAACAACAGATTTTTAATTAAGCCACATTAGGCAGACAAATTGTTGATGGTGCGCTAATTAGAATTCGAGCATCATTTTATCGGAAACTCTTGAATAATACGATACCAAAAAGTAGGTGGACCTGACAGGCCTGATAGACGTGAATGGTTAGTTGAGGGAGGGCAGGGAGAAAGAGGTAACAGCTGTGGCAGTATGGGTATTCCCCCACATTTTACCGCTGGCAAATTGACTTGAAAGTTAATTATTCTGATTTAAGCACTTCGCAGTGCTTTAGAGAGGGATAGCGAAGAGAGAGAGAGAGAGAGAGAGAGAGAGAGAGAGAGAGAGATAGAGAGATGGAGGGCAGAACTGATAGGAATTAGACAGCTTAAACTCACTGATTAGCAAGCATTGCCAGCATGTGCACGCACCCACAATTCACCCTCCAATTTGGGTACATCAACAGGCGAAATTCTTGTGAATGGGCGTTTTTCTACTGCCACGCCCCCACCAAATGCTGCGGGCGCTTTTCGCTTGCTTTTCGTATTTCACTGGCAAGTTTTTTTGTGGGGGGCGACGCGTTCAAGTGGCTTAAAAATGGAGCACGCAAAAAATTTAAACAAGTTGCAAGTTGTTGACGACGCTTCGAAGTGTGTTGGGGCGTGCCACGCGGAAATTTAATTAAGTTGCCTTTGTTGTTGTTTCTGTTATTGTTGTTGTTGTTGTTACTACCATTCTGCTGTTCTTGTAGATTTGATTAAATTGTTTGGATGCCACAGCATCTATCTGTTATTTGTTATTTCCGCATAAATTAACTTTGAAGTATGTGTGTTAGGTGGGCGGCTGCTATTTGAACATCCCTGGGCGTGGCACAGTCTCCATGCCAATAGCCAACAAAATAGGATTACCCAAAGCTATTTGGTTACTTGGCTTGGCTAATGAAGTAGAGTGGGCACATAATTCAGTTAAATAAAATTAAGGGATCTTTGTAGCATAGGGACATAACTGAATTAACTGGCATAACCGGATATTATTTGAAATTCTTCTTAATTTACTAAATTTAAAATTTTTTAAATATTAGATTTGTACATAAATATATATATTTATGTGTTTTTGCTCCGCTTAGAAATAGACAGAATAAAAAACTGTTGCCTACTTATGAGCGCTAAAGAAAGGACAATGAATTCAACATTTTTATAAAATGCAGTCAAAAGAAATATAAACAAACGTATAAATTAAGTAAGCCTTATGCATATAGAGGCCAGAATAATGCAAAACCAACCTTATCAAATAGGTGCTGTGGGATATTTTCTAAACTTTACTCGAAAATTCTTTAACACTTTAAAACAAATTAAATTTTGCAGCTTATGTAGTCTGATCAATTTTCCTAAGACTTTGGTAACGCTCCGGCAACACAGCCTGGCCACCTGGCAAGCTTCTGAAGGAACGCTGTATAAACTTGCACTAAAATATGAGCAGCTCATCAAATGATTTTATGCTAACTGCAACCGGATTTGCTGAGAAGACGAAGAGCTGGGAGCGAAAGAAAGTAGAGGAAGGCAACTGCCAGCCGGTGGCGGCTGGCATCCTTCCATTGCCTCATGTATATGCAACAAACAGTTGCAGCACTTTTTTCAGTCGGTTTAGAGACTTGGCTAAATGGGTCACACGGCTGAGCGCATTTTTGGGCGCGTCAAAGACGTCGATGTGTAAACAGCAGCTGGCTAAAAGGCGGCAGCCCATCCCGCTTTATACACACACACACACACACACACACACTCAACTGCACACACATTTTAACTGCTGCCTTAGATTATGACAGACTTATGCGTCGCCTGCTTACTTGCCAGGCAATGGGGAAAATGTGTCACTGCGCCAATTTCTTCACCTTCCCCTGGGGTGCCTTCGTTTTGTTGCCTTTGCCTGTGTTTGCCTATGAAATATGCTAATGATCAACTTGAGACATGTTCAAATTATTGTCAAGCAGCTGTGCTGCGTCCAACAAGTTAAACATTTTCCGAGCTGGCGCCTTAAAACTGCAATTTCTGTTGCACGAAACTTTTTCATGACTTTGGGGCAACTTTCTCTGCGCAGGGGGAACGGTGGGAGGAACTTATGATAATATAGTTGGTCACGGGGGTAGCGCTTTAATTTGTCTGTTCTACAGATACCCGAAACGCAGCAGCGCCTGCTAATTAAGTCAGCTTCTAATTTATTACTGGCGTCATATTTTCTTTTTTTGCGCTTTTCATTTCTTGCTCTCAATTTTTTGTATATATATTTAAATATATATACATATATATATTTTGTGCAGTTGCCTCTGGCAACAGAATCTTGCAAATTGTCGCGGCACGCCTGGCAAATTAATTTTTATAAATTTAATTAGCACTGCATATTAACAACAGAGCTGGCGGCAATTTTCCAAAGTCCCAGACAAACGACCCGACAGACAATGGCAAAGGCGACAAAGTTGGGAGGTGGAACGTTTTGCGAGATGCGACACCAAAAGAAATTTTCTTTTTCAATTAAAAATAATTTGTGATTTTTTCTATGACCTCCAGCCGTAATTGAAGGGGTTTGATTTGGTCTCATTAAGAAAATATATAATATAATACTTGAAAAATGTTTAATGGTATTTTTAGATTTACAAATATATTAATTATTACATATTTGTCACATAGTTTAAATAAATAAAGTTCCTCTAGATAAAAATAATATATATAAATTTTACAGATGAAAAGAGACCTAAAAATATCCAAAAATAGAAAAGTAAGATACATACAATCTTTTGCCACGTTTTCAGAAAGTAAGAAAATCAAACATGAACTCCTGAATCAGAAAAGTAAAATAAATAAGATTAAAGGTGAAGAGTATAGATTGGATATTGAGTCAAAGTTGACACATCGAAAGCTTAGAGTAACTAAGATTAATTGAGTACATTTGTGGGATTGCTGAAAGCTTTTCGCCCTCCCTGCAAGTTGTCATCGCATTTGTCAGTTGCATTCTGAGAGTTGCTTCTGCAGCATGACAATAAGCTTAGTGGGACTCGTATCCAGTCCTTAAGCTCTCTGCGATTACTCATGCCCCTTGCCCGTGACCCCCCTCCTGTCCTTTGTTTTAATTGCAATGCTGTTGCGCATTTCTACGTGTGCGTCAGTTATTTGTTGTTGTTTTTTTTCCTTCGTTCTTGTTGTAGTTGTTTTGTTTTTCCATCAGCTAACTAAGGCGCGACAACTGAATGGACTTTGTTGACTCCCTAACATACACAAACACACACACAAACACACACACAAACACACACACAAACACACACACAAACACACACGCACACACAAGGAAAAAGCACACAACAAAGCAACAACAGCAATAACACACATACGCACACATGTTGTGTAACTGCACATTTTCCCCATTTGCCACTTGGCAAGCGCTGAATGTGATTGTAGCGAATGCAAGGACGAATGCACAGGATCCCGCATTAGTTCACGCACGGTTCAGTGCGCCAAACTTAATCCTTGCTTTGTGGCGCCTTCACATACCACGCCCCACTTCTCCCTCTGTGTGTTCGTGTGTGTGTGTGTGTGTGTGTGCGTGCTTCGGTGGATCGTTAGTTTATAATTTTAAAGTTGGATTAAGCCAGCAAGCAACGATGTGCGAGCAGGCGAAAGAGGAGTTTGGGTTTGGGGGCGTTGCGAAGGACGCGTAAAGAATGTGCTGTGTGCAAAATCAGGTCAAATGTATGTGTCACTTTTACAGCTTATTATGGCAAGCACAGGATAACCCTCCTCCTGTCGACCTCTGCTCACTTTAGTTCATCCTTTATGCTACTGCAGCCTTTATGGGCAACATTATCGCATAATGTAATCATTGGCCCAATGATGGCATGTCCTCAAGACAAATTCTTTGTTACCGCATTGCATGGCTCGGCTTGGCACGTTCCACTGTAGTTTAGCCACCCACCATAAAAAAATCTAATAAAAATAATAAAAGTTCGTTTAGTTAAAGGCAATAAAACGACAACAACACCTCGCATCATTCTCATTATCCCGTTAGCGCGACAGCACAATGGGTATTTGTCCTACGGGTGCGTTCTATCAGAGCATTCTATGCTCAACTACAGTAAAAACTGTCAACTGCCAACTTAAATTGGGTTGTTTTCTGTCAATGGACATCAATGGACGCTGTCTGTGAAAGGCAAATTAGATGAAAAGCAAAAGGAAAAATGTTTTCTTTTCTTTAGGTAACTTAAGTTACATCGAACTTATTAATATTTTATTCATCCCATAACCAACATTCTACTAATCAAGGTGAACATTTTCTAATTTTACTGTAAGTAAATCCTATGAAAAAATTAATAATAATTTTCCTGAAATATTTATAAAGTACACATAATGTTATAATTTTTAGATACTTAATTCATTTATTCATTTTTAATTTGAACAATGCAAAGAGCAACTGGCCTCTCCATCATGTAGTTAATTTTTTGTTTTTAACAAGCCGATAAATATTATATTATTGAAAAAAAAAAATAATTGTGTTCACCTACTCATGTTAAGGTACAATTTGTAAAGATAGGCCTCAAAAACATGACAAGTGTTTCTCTTAAATATATTTAACAAACAAAAAAAAAAGACGAAATTTTGTTGAGTTATTATAAAGTTTTTGCTACGCAGAGAAATCAGACGACAGTTGACGAAGAATAAGAAAAGGAAAACTTTCATAATAAGGTTGTTCGTCACATAAAAGTTCATTATGGGAAAGTTCATTTTAGACAAGTTTGCCTGTGCCGATGCCATCAAAGAAGTTTTCGGTGCTCAGCATTTTATTGCGAACGCGTTGGATTTGTGGCAAGGACACCGCAGCTGCCATTTACCATCTGCAACGAAAAGTTGCATGCAACGCGCATTTTCTGGGAAAACACACACAAAACTAATGAGTTTCCGGAAAAGATTTGCACTTGTTTCAAGTTTAAGTGATTTGCGGCCAATTGCAAGTTGCAAGTTGCACGTTGACCACTTGTAAGGATTCTTATCTGTTGTACACTTTTTTTTTCTTTTAATGCATTTTTATGAGCTGCGTTTGGTTTCCTTCCGTTGCAATGCAAGCCAAGTCTTGAAACATTTTATATTTGTTTCTGTCCTTTTTGTTTTTGCTTTCTTTTTGTTGGCAACAAATTTGCATATTTATTGCACAGTTTGTAGAGCGAAAATCGAGGCAAATAAATCTGCGAAAACTGTAAAGGACCACCATAATGTAAATAACGATAGCCATAAAAAACGAAAAAAAGCTCACAGCTGCAAACTGAGCCAAAAATGAGTTGCTGCTTATCTGGCATATTGATCTCGCCTTACTGAACTGTATATAACAGTTATTATGCTCCTTTAAAAAAATGTGTTTACACTGAGTCAGCAATTTGATGTATAGCTGAGATACTCACAATAAGATAACTGCGAATTTATTGTGTTTAGCACACTCGCACACACACTCAATTGACAGCATAACAAAATCAAATTCCTTTGTGTCTACAACTTTTTAATGTGCCAACTGCCGAACAACAACAGCAATTTGTCAGGCCGTATATACATAAGATATATACATATACATATATATATATTTTTATATCTATATGCCACTCGGTTCAGGCCACGATAATTGATTTACTTTCTCCTCATTGTCGTCAATCAATTGCGATTGCCATTGCCAACACTCATACGCCACGTGCGCCCAACGAGCGAATGACTCGGCTGACATAACGAGCAGCTCACACGCTGCCTTTCACTCTATGCACGAGTGCTGATAACATTTCAGAGGGGGGCGTCTCTGGGTGCGACGGGGCGTGGCCAACGCACATTGATTGATGTCACTTTGTCACTGGCAGTGCCATTGACAGCCACTGTGCCCCATCAGGGGGCAATCAACCTTGCGCCGAGGCGCTAAAGGATTAGACGGAAGAAAAAGTTGCCAGTGTGAGAAGAGCAGCTGAAATTGAATGTACAAATTTATCAAAGTATCGCTAATGTGCATGTGGTGAAGAAGATGCATATTCAATTTTGAACTTAAATAAATATATAATAATATTTATTTAACTTAAAAGCTATCAAAAAATGTAAAGTAATCTAAAATATCTGATAAATATATTTGTCATAAAAAAAATAGAAAATGTAAAAAAAATTTGTGAATACTGGAAACTTGTCGATAGAGAATTTTCAGTGTTTTTATCGTTCAGTATTAAAAGTAAATGGGCTTAGAAGCAGCTGATTTATACTACATATCTACAAAAAATTAACTTTTATATTAATATGTGGCTATCAACTTTTATAAATAACTTTTCAAAAAAAATGATAGATTATATGCTGAACAGTTTTTGATAAACCATTAAAATATTGAGATGCCTGAAAAAACAATTTTCAGCTCGATCTTTAGAGTAGGTCAACTGTCAGCTCTAAAATTGTGGGATCAGTTTGCCACGCCCCCAGTGGATGTGGACAAGAAAATTTTAACACTTTATCTGAAGCGGGCATATACGATATATAATAATACAAACAATAATAATAGTAAACGTAATATAAACTATATACAGTAACAGTTTTATTGTATATTTAATTTTTCATATATTTAATTTAATTATATTTTTTAAAAAATTTATTAAAATGCAATTGAGGTTCGAATAGTTGATATATATAATTATATATATAGTTTCGTATGCATCAGGACTTTTTTTGTCTCGTTTTATTAGCACGCCTTGAAACTTCACTCGAAGCACAATTGCGCCATTTAGACGAGATTTGGCGTAGCTGTGTGCGTATATGTGTGTGTGTGTGTGTGTGTTGTCAGTGATGGCAAAAGTTTGGCACGTGACAAAAGCCTGAAAGTGATGTCGGCTGCGGGGCAGGGTTGGGAGTCCTGTGGCGCTAAGTCGCGATGTTGGCCACAAAATGGCGAGCAGAAATAATGACGCTTATATTTATGAAATTTATGCGTGACACCCACTCGAATACGACTGCTTGCTTGTGTGTGTGTAATTGTGCGTGTGTGTGTCTATGTGTGTGTGTGCTTATCAGCAGGCCACCAAGAGTGCTTCAAGTGCTGCGGGCTGCCACCCAGCAAGAGGCCAAGCTGCGTTTCGCTCATTTTTAATCTTAATAAGAGAAAAGTTTTTGCCATGAGGCGTTTTTATTGCGCCAGCCTAAGCTAAATTGGGGCGTTGGAGTGCGGAAAAGAGGTGGGGCGTGCTTGTATTAAACTAGTGCTAACAAAGTGCGTGTGTCACATGACAAAATGGGCATGACATATACATAAGTATATAAGTATATATATACATTTATACATATAAATGTCTAGGCCTCGCCAACTCCCATTATTATCCATGCATGCGGGCGCCGAAACTTTTGCCCTTTTCACACTTAACTTTTCTGCTCTCCTTCCTGAAATAAAATAAAATCAAAATATCATAAACACTTGCAGCATGTCTGTGCTTAAGTCTGAGCTGAGTTGTCCCCCACGTCTGGGCCGTGTGCCAGTCAAGATATACTCTATTTTGATGCCCACTGGCGCAGTCATTAGATAAATAATACGAAAATAAAGTTTCTGCCTTTCCATTTTCGATATATATTTCTTTGATTTTGTTTGCTCAGCGCCCAAAAGTTGGCTACTATTTCGTTTGGTTTTATTTTTTGTGTCAATTTCAGGAGGATTTCTTTTCTGACAGACGTCGTCAGTGAATCAACAAACAAATAAATAAAGCCAATAATGGCTGGAAAATTGATGCGTTCTCTTATTTATTTCTTTAGAATTGGCTGTTGAGTTTTTGGTTGCCCTTAAACGTGTCTATAGTTAAACTTTTGTTGAGGGTATTTTATTATTGTGGCTATACCCTTGTGAAAGCATACACAATTTTAACAGGAAATATATAACGTATTCAGGGAAAAATTTCTAAGAACTTCTTTTTGTATGTTTCTAAGGGTATTAAATACCTGTATAAAATAAAATATTTTCAATTTGTGCTAGAGCACAAACCTTATGTTGGTCAGAAGCAGATCGATTAAAAGTATTCGTTTTCTATAAACAATTTTAAGATTTTTACAAAATAATTTATCAAGATTGAACTAAAATTTAACATAACTTAACATAGCACCCGAGAAGAATTTTATTGTTAAAAAAATATATATGTATATAGATATATGTCTTTAAGGGTATATAATATTCAACCACCCGAAATTCACTGTTCTTAAAATTAAAAAATTGTTTTGCGCTCTCCGAGGTCTTTGTGTGGGCAGTGTCCAGAGGACTTTGGGGTTCCATCTGTTGTTATGCCTGTTTATAAAAAATTTATTTGCGCTATGCGATGTGAAAGCGTTGTTCATTTTTCTGTTTTTTGTTTTCTAATCAACTAAAAAATATATTTAAATATTTATGCTTTAGCGCCTTTGGGATCGTTTTCATGATTTTTGTTAAATGTTCAACTGAAATTAGTGTGTGTGGTTGTGCAAAATGCAATATTCAACTTAACTTGAACATTTTATTATATTGTCTTTATTTGTTTAATATTTTTATTGTGCTGCGGTAAATGACCTGCAGCTGTCACTCAATGCATTTATAAATTCGACAAATTGTGCGCAGCCAACAAAATGTTGTGTTGCAGCGACAACAACCACAACAACAAGAACAACGATAACATCAACAACTCAGCTTTTTATTGAGTGTTGCAAAAATCGTATAAAAAGCGAAAAATCAAATAAGTTCCGAGGCATATCGGACTCAACCGTGCATACAGAACACGACGCAAGTGCACAAATACAATACAATTTGACACATACACAGACACTTGTATAAATAAAAGGTGGTGCGGCCAAAGCAAAAAGTACACACTGAAAATCAAATAAATCAAATACTCGTAAATAAATCATTTGAATTTATTTTCATATGGCCCGACAAAATAAAAGCACGATAAATACTCCAAATGGCAGACAGCAGCAGCAGCGAGCCAAATGCGACATGACGACTCGACACGCTGCAGAAGAAACATGCCTCCACTCAAAAAAATATATATGTATATTTATATATATATGTGTAAAATAAAACAGGACACGCTGAGTGACAACAAAACGGGACAGTCAGGAAATTTCAGTTTAAGAGGAGCTGAAATGTTATTTTCTCACTGCTTTCGTATTTGTGTATGTGCGAGTATGTGTGTCTTGTTATGTGTGCGAATGTGTGTGTGTGTGTGCGTGGTTGTGTATTTGCTTTACACTTGTGGTTAGGTTTTTGCTTGCCTGCCTGATCTCTGCTCAAGTTGTTTGACGAATGGCGACAATTTCACTGCTTTTTATCAAAGCGTTCCATTTTATTATTTTACGTTTCTTTTATTTTCATAGCAGGTGGAGGCGCCTGGCAACGCCCGCTGGCATTCAGCTCTTGGTTGTTACAACATCTTTACAGCTTAATCATTTAGGCCACATTTGATAGTAATGCGATTTTGGGACGGTTGCCTATGTCAGTATTAAGATAGGTATTCTAAAAATAGATAACATGCCTTTTCGCAATATGAAAATTCTTTTTAATTTAAGGTAATATAGATTACATGTTGGTGTTTATTTTATATTGTTGAAAATAAAAATTCGGTTGGGATGACACATTTGTGTCTAGCATTTTAATTTGGTTTTGTTGAGGTAAAGATTTTAAGCTTGAAAACAAAATTTGTATTCGAGAATGATTATCTATTGAATACAAAATAAATCCTGATAATAAAGTTTATTTAATTTGAGAAATTTGTATTTTGTATTTAATTTATAGAAACTTGTTTTCTTTGATTGTATATTTTTAATTATATATTACATTTATTCAGTTTAGTGTTATGTTTTCAAACAAGAATTAGTTCTTTGATTACAAAAACCATCCTTGCATAGACTTTTTATGTTTGTTTATAAACGCGTTTATTTTATAAATTGTGATTTGTGTGTTTTAAATCTAATAATAATTGCTTCATTAAAAGTTAACTGTCTGAAGAACAAATTTCGCTTTGCTTATTGTTAATGCAACTGCTTTTTGAACAAATATTTTGCAACAAAATATCACTTTGTATCTTCTGCTTTTCGAAACTTCTCAACTACGCAACAAAATCTCAATTTACCACCTCCCGCAAATCTTATAAGCTGATGCGTTTGTTGTTGTTTTTGTTGTTGCTCATGTGGAATGCAAAACAAATTTGAACAACTTTTCGGCTAAAACTAATCCATGGCGACACAACCGTGGCAGCCGCATTGTCAGTTAACTTGGCTAACAGCAGTTGCCAACGGCCTCAAAAGTTGTCGCTCATTGGTAAAATAAATTAGTGAAATTTTAAATGCAAGCTGTGAGAATTTTATTGCCATTGAATATGTCGCGTGCAATATTTGTTACAGCTTGTTGTGTTGCACAATTTGGACAAAAGTTGCTGGCAAGCTGGCAACTTGCGCCTTACCGTGTGGCACGTGCCTCATAGCATAGTTGTGCTTTGCAATTTGCAGCAACAGCAGTTGCTGCAGCAACTACAACAACTTGTCACTTTGTCTTTTTTTCTGACTATCTTCCACTTTGTGGAGATGCTGCTTTTAATTGTTTTAGATCCCGCACAACCAACCAGCAACAACAGCACCCACATTGTTATTGTTGTTGTTTTTTGCAACTACAACAGGAACATATGTTAAAGCGCCTTTTCGGTTCTCTCTCTAGCTGTGATGTTGTTGTTGTTGTTGTCATGTTGTATTTGTTGCTGTTGCTGCTGCTCCTGTTATTGCTGCCTGTCCTATGTAGGTCACTTCTTGCGCTGTTAACTCATTTGAATTGCACGTCAACAATTCGCAAAACAAAGCCAGAAACTTTTGTCATTTGTTCAACAACAACAGCAGCAGCAACAGCAGAAGCAGCAGCAGCAACAACAACAACAACGGCAAACAAACAAAAACTCGGGAGACGAGTGCTCTTAGGACCTGGTACTTTGTGGAACTTTGTCGCTTAAAGCCGCTTAAGGATTGTTGTTGCTGTTGCTTTTGTTGTTTACTCTTGAAATCTGGTATTTGTATAGTATTTTCTTCTGGCAGTTCTTTCGGCGCTGTTTTAGTATATTGCATTGAATTTTAAATTTTCATATATTTACAAAATAAAATATTTGTATGTCAGTTAACGTTGAATTTTAAAATATGTTGTGGGATCCTTTGTTTATTTTTTGGTAATTGAAAAAAATTATAAAAAAAACATCTGCAAGAAATATTCTTTATATTTATATATATTGATCCATCTAACAGTATGTTTTTAAATGTAGCTCATGCAAATTTAATACTTCCCTTTTAATGATATGTATTGTTCATTTTTCCTAAGTGGGGATTACTGTTTTGGAGAATTTTCCATTTTGCTTTGAAAAATCGTAACAAGCCTGATTTATACTCGTTTTGCCTGACCTTCAGTAACATAAACCATGAACCCCATTTTGGTCAAAAGACCACATGAAGTGGAAGCCGCAAACTTTTCGTAAAAATTTCTTGTGATTTTAAGTCAACAAAAGTTGCTGTATAGAGTTTGGCTTTCAAAATGCATTTTCATTTCCTTTTGAGCAAAGTTGTAATTAATATTTTTTGAAGGAAATCATTGAAGTAGAATAATATTCCATTTCCATTCGAAAAATCGCATTGCTCTTTTCTTTCATTCTTTCTTTTTGTTAGTCGGCAAAATGGCAAAGTGAAAGGCACTGGACTAATTTACTTGGCGTATTTCCTTTATTTTATTTTATTGTTTTTGTTTTTTGGTTTTTTTTTTTTTGAACGGGATCAGCTAGCAAGTTTATGTCCATTAAACTTCCGCCACATTTTCTGATTTTCTACTTTATTTTTGGAGGCGCTTTCAATTCCGTGAGCTTTGCGCTGTCGTTGCGGTTACTGGCTGGCCGGAAAGTTTATGCTTTTGTATTTCCGGCAAACTAGCGCACGCCAGGGGGGGTGGGTTTTTCTCGCTTTTACTTGTTCTGCAGCTACGACTATTTTTCTTGGGGCGGAAAAGTGCAATTTCAAAATTTGTGCAGCATCGGAGGTGGCGCCTGCCGAGTCCTTTATGCTGAGTCCTTTACAAAGCAATGTTAAAAAATGAGCAAGTCCAACTTTTTGGCAGCCAACGCAGACGGACAACAAGCTGTCTTAAGAAAGAATCTTTAAGCTGCCGACTGCAAAATGTTAAGAGAGAAGAGAATAGAGATGAGCGGCAGGAGACAGCAGCTGAGCGCACATAAATTTGCATAAGTTGGCCAAGAATGGGAGCACAGATGGCTTAAGTCATCTAAAATTGACGCTAATATTGTTGACCTCAATTGCAGTGCATTTTATTCGCATTTACTCGCTTTATTCGCATTTGATAATCATTGCGCGTCGCTTAGCTGTCATATTGCCAATTGATTTGACCAAAAATTGCTTTATTTTTTCGCACAATTACGTCTAGTATTCCACGCTATGCATAATTTATAAAGCCGGCTTATGACCAGCTGGCGCCCAACGTGCGCCCAAACCGCCAATAACGGAAGCCATTTGTATGCAGCACTCAACGCTGTAGCGGAAAAGCAATTGAGTTACTAATTACTTTGCGTTAGCTTTAATCGCCTCGCTTCGCCCCGGCTCACCTCGCCTAACCCTCCCAACCTCCCCGCCCGAAGCTTAACCAGAGCCCACCCGGATCTGTCTTAGCTGTCCATTAAAAGCGCCTCTAAAAGCGGGCCAAATGCTTGAAGTACGTTCGGGCGAGGGCATAAACAATTAAATATTTACGGACAGCAGCAGCAGCAGCTGCGTCCCTCCACTCAATCGCCTGCAGATAAAGGTCAAGGCTGTGAGGCGAAGATGGAACGTGTTCCCCTCCCCAACACACACCCGCTGCAGCCCTTGGGCTCATTTGCCTAAGCCGTAGCTGCGTTAATTGGCGCCTTTTGTTTAGTCCTCAGTTCGCTAATGGCCATAAACTGTTGTTACAGCCAACCGGGCAGCGACTGTGTTTGAAGTGCGATTGAGAATTTCTGAGCCAAAACTGCTTGAAGCCCCCAGCTCCAGCTGCCACCAGTAATTGCAAATCCTGACTAGGTGTTTACCCTGCCGCAGGCCGGCCCAAAATTTCAATGCAACCAACCCTTGACAATTATTTGGACATTGTGTCAATATGACCCAGTAGCAAACAAGTGTGAGTCAGAATTTACCAAATTGCTGAAGTAAATGTGAACTATTTGATTCGCAAATAAAGTAAGATGGTATACAAATACAAATCGCCTCTCTTTCTCTCTCTCTCTCTCTCTCTCTCACACACACAATCTCCTTGCGCTCTTGTGATCTTTTTCGCTCTCTATCTCTTTCTGTTTCATAACTAAAATTTAGCTACAAAAATCTGTTGGTAACTCTGAATTTATTGCCTACTTTTGTGCGTTATTAAAAGTTTGTCTTTCGCAAAAATAGAAAAACAAATTTTGAAAATGATGACACAAAATTAACTTTGAAAATATCAGCTTAACGCATTTTATGTCAAAAAAACACAAAGCCAAAATTAAAATTAAAATAAATTTACTTTGTGCAGAGCAAATTGACACAAAAAAGTGAACAAACTGGTTAAAAAGTTTATGACAATGTCATAAGTTTTTAATAGCTGTAGATAATCAACACAATAGACATTATGAGGTAGCCCGAAAAATGATGATGATGATGTTGATGGGTTTGGAAATGGAAACTAGCCCCGGCTATGACATTGTTTTTGTTGCTGTCGTTGACATAAATGTCGTAAAAACCGCACAAATTTAATTACAACTCGGATAAAGTTAAATAGTGTACAAAATAAAAGCGACAACTGTTATTTGAATTTCAAAAATGTGAAAATAAGAAAAAGTATTTGCCCTATTTACAGTTAATTAAAATGTGAATTTAAGTAATGCAATAAAAAGTATATTAATGCTTAGTAATATGAAAAATGCGCAACATTTCGATTTATGCAAACGCCACAAAAGTGCACAACGCAAATTACAAAAATACCTCAAAGGCAGCAGCAGCAGCAACAGCAGCAACCGCAGATGCAGCCTTTGCGCTTTGCTCATTAAATATAGTGCGAGTCAACAAACGGAAAAGCAAGCTAACCAAAAGCACCAGCATCAGCAGCAGCAGCAGCAAGAACAGCAACAGCAACAGCAACTAAGAAGGCAAAGTCGCATTTATCATTTAATCATTCACAGCAACAGCAACAAAGTGAAATTACAAAGCTTCGCGCGTCGGCACATCAACACCCGCAGCAGCAACAGAGCCCGCAGCACCAGCAGCAGCAACAACCGCGCGCAACAACAACAGCAACAATTTAATTGCTGGCTGCTCCACAAAGCTTGGCAGTAAACAACTGGCGACTGGTAACGCGGCAAATTTGCTGCTTACCAAGGTGTTGCTGGCGTGCAGCAACTGCAATAATCATAGAAAAATCAGCAGCTACAGGAACAGCAGCAGCAGCTGCAACAAAAACAACAGCAGCAACAACATTTGAAGTCATCGTTTGTTGTTGCTGTTGCCGTTTGCCTGCGTAGTTATGGTCGATCCATTAAAAATCTTTTGGGTTTTGACAAATAGCACCTATTTGGGTAAGTGTGTAAAGCAATTTGTGAGTCTGTGTGTATGTGTGTGTGTGTGTATTGCTTCTGTGCAAATCAAGCTAAGTAGCAAGCTCTCCGTGTATGATTATGTGCACCTGGTAAACAGCGGCTGTCTATTAAAATTTCATGATATGTTATTTAGACAACTCGTGCGTGCCTGTGTGTGTGTATGTGTGTGTGTGTGTGTGTGTGAGCGTTGCCTAAGGGAAATTCCAAACTAATGACACCCTTAACGTAAGGGCCATTGCGGTAGGCTTTTTAAATATGCATTAATATTTTTGAGTGGTAAAATCTAAGTCTGGGCAAATTTCATATTACTTCTTTGTGTTTATTATTTTAATGGATGTGTTTATATCAGAGCTATCTAAGAGGTAGCTGAGGGCTGATGAGTGTAATATATTGTGTAGAGCTTAAAAAGTCCATTTAAGAAAGCAGCTTTTATTAAGCTATAAATTACATTTGAGTTCCAGTTAGTTAAGTTTATCTGACGGCACCAATTTTGAAAAATGAACCAAATAAAGCTGGAATAATTCACCTTTTCTATCTTTATAAAAATCTTTGACTGACTGATAAATCAACCCAAAGCTCGAAAGCAGATGTTTTCTTTTTTGAACTGAATAAACAATAAATCAAAGCTTAAGCTTTTGATTTTTGTTTAAAGATTTTTTTCCTCTTTATACCTGATAGGCTTCAAAATATTCTTTTTGCAACATTATTTCAAAAGGAATTTGAGTTGCATTTAACCAATTTAATTCTATTCTTGTGTAGAAATTTTGAAGAAAAAAATTAATTTTTTAATTTAAAGAAAAAATTTATCAATTGGATTCTGACAAAAAGCCAGTCTAAGAACGATAATAGACGGAAGAAAATTTAATTTCATAAGAAAATGTACTCTTTTGATGTGAAACGGTTGAAATATGCCTCTAGGGGTCGTTTGGCTTTGTCCAAACTTTTTCGCAAATAAATAAACTTTCTACAATGTTTTAATTTACTAATTAGCTTTTGTGACACAAAAACAAATAAATAAATAAAAGCAAAAATACACAACAAATGTTTCAAGCCAAACACACACAATAACACACACACGTATGACAAACTCGTACACATTGTTTTTTGTTATTGCTTTTCGTTGTCAGCGCAAAATTTTAATCCTCAGTTAATATTGCGCCGGCCACGCCCATGTCCACGCATAAACCGACAAGCATTGTGTGTAATAAATTAGCCAAGTTTATGATAATCTCCGCATTGTGTTTACACATGTATTTCAGATTTAGTTTGTCAAAGCTCTTTTAAATACTCTGTAGACGGGTATAAGGTAGTTGAGCTTCTGCCTGTAACAGGCATTAAAATTAATTTTATAGTTTTAATTTATATAATTGCCATATTCAAATAAAATAAATATATATAAGATTAAAGTAGAAAAATAGCAGTTTTAAAGTCTTGTTGATAAGAAAGAAATTGGGCGCCAAAAGGATATTATTAATAAATATGCATTAAAATTTTTAAAATTTGTTTTTAATTGTGACAGGTATCAATTTTTTATTATATCCGGTGCTTAAAGTTCATTACAGGATATCTTGTCAACATGATAATGTGGTTGTGTACATGGAAAAAAATGTGCCCACATCAAGCAAATATCGAGTGTTGTTTAACATGACAATTATTAATCTAATATGCAATGTGGCAGTGCCGAACAGGTTAGATGGGTTAATTAGGTGGCTTGCGGTACGCTGTGTATGCGTGATATGTCAATGCCAAAGGCGCCATTTGTAAACGCTTTGGCAGTGTCAACCATGAAATGTTGATCTATCTGGAATTCAAAGGGCTCAAATAAATGCAGCTAATTTAGCCTGCGGTCTAGATAAATGTGCATGTGTATGCGTATGTGCGACTTTTAATTAGTTTTCACCTGAATTGATTGCTTTATTTGAGCCTTTTCCATGGTAGCCGTGAGTTAATTTTGGCAAACCAATTGAGCCTCAAATTACTACCAAAGAAAAGTGAGTCAAGCGTAAAGCTTAAATTGTGATTTTTTTCATACCATATGCTTGCGACCACATGACTTGTGCTTTACATAGCCCGATTCTGTTAAAAGTGATCAAAACACGCAAATTCTTTTTTTTTTTGGTTTTTAAAATCAGTGAACGCAAAAGTTTTTAATTGCGGCTGACCCTCAGCGGACAGAGGTCGTAATTAACACGCAGTCGAGTGTCCGGGCTACCCTTAACCGTGCCCCAAACCCCCACCCCCCCCCCCCCCCCCCCCCCCCCCCCCCCCCACCCCCCAACCCACACCCCCCGACCAACAAAAAAAAACAAA
>SCDS01000195.1:11845-27224 GCA_004149465.1 Drosophila nigromelanica | reverse complement strand
CACTGCCGTGTGCCATATTTTGTACATTTTTTTGGTTTATATACATAAAGCACCGAGCGCCATCTTGTGTTTTTTAAATAAAGATTTTGTGTTTCATGATTTTTTGTTTTTGTCTTTTGTGCTTTTTGTTGACTGTTTGTCACTGGGCGTGTTTTTCATTTCTACACATTGTGTCCAGTAAATACTAATAAAAAGAGGGTCAAAAGAGATAAGAAATATGTTCTACCCTGTAAGTGAGCAGAACATACTTGAAGACCATTTTTAATATATCAAAACCCATATTTTAGGTATTTTAAAACAATCAAGATATTCGTTCTTTTAATTTAAGTATGCATAGCATAGAATAATTTCATTTGTCAGTTAGGCACATCTAAGGAACACCTAAGGACAGAGGTTTACAGCTGGGTTGCTTAATACACACAAACAAATTTGTTATAAAACCAAATATTTTATTTATTTTTAATACAACTGTTAATAATAGTAGCGGTTGCCTTAAGTTGGTTGTCAAACACTATGCTTATACTAGATTTACATACATTAAATGATAATTAACTTATCTAAAAACAAACTCATTTTGGATTTCGTTTAGTATAGGGTTTCTCGCAGTACAGCAGCTTACAATAGAACCTTCCAATGTGTTTGCTTAGGTTACTTTTTAGTTAGTCATGACGGCTACCAAACAAAAACTGGTTAAGTCGGTTTTATATTTGTTGGGTATTTGCCAGGCCAATGATTATTTAAACATTTCACAAGTTTAATTAAAATTTCAGCAACAAAAATCAGCGGGTTGCAGTTGAGTTGAAGTGCAGGTCATTTCCGGCATCGGTTGTTGGCCGCTGAACAACGCGAAAAGCTTCTTGTTGATGACTAATGAATACAAAAACAAAGTAAATTAAATAAATGTATATAAGTATATATGTAATTTTTTTATGGATAAAGTACATTCGCGGGTCTCTCAACGCGCCTCGATTCGCAGCCTAATTGAAATTGGCCCGCTAAGGCAAAGCTAACCCAAATCCCTCCGAACCCCCCACATTTGCTGGACCTAAAAGTTAATGAGCTGCACTTCGGCGGCCGGGGTCGAGTTTTGTAGTGGCCCAAGGGCGTTATTTGGATTTCGTTGGGGTTCAACGAGTTTATTAAATGGATTTAATTGTGTTCTTACTTTCTGAGTAAATTAAGGTTTCTCATCCTTTGTGGCTTTGTTGCTGACTCACCGAATACAGAAAAAAATTAAAAATGTGCGATTTTGCGTGTGTGTGTATGTGAGCCTCTGTGTATAAATAAATCATGCAATATGGCATAATAATTACCTGCGCAAATTTCACAAGGGTCTAATTAGACATTAAGGCCAAACAAGTTTTTGGAGAACAGTACAAAAATTAGCCAAATAAGTGATAAATCCTAATAATTCTAAGTTATAAATCATCAACAAAGTAATGATATTATTATATTATTATTTTATGGAATTATCGATGTAGTAACTTGTATATTCATGTTTTATATTAAATATCCTTAAAAATTCTGCTAAAACTAAGTATTGAGCATTATATAAATTGAAGGTGTTAGCACTCAAAAGTATGCTATGTTATTTTTAAAACTTTTTTTTGCCTGACGTTGCATGACTTCACATTATCCTCACGATGAGCGTCAAAAACCCTAAATAACTCGTCAGCTAGCAACCCAGCACCGACCCCTTTGAGCACCGAACCACGAATTTGAAATTGTTTACCCCAACCTGCTGTCACTTAAATGTGATGCGCTTTGTTGCCTTTGGGATAACAAAAAAAAACTGTAACTTCCGGGTCTGTAAACTACTCCATTTACCACACGCTCCTCTCTCAGTCACACATTATATATACATATTTATATATTTTTATTTTTTTATGATTCTGATTTTAGCAGAACTGACATTTGACGCTACTTTGCCAGGGCTGAATTATAAAAATAAAATACAAAAGTGCAGGGGGGTTAAAAAGAATTTCAAAAGCAGCTAACAAAATGATGATATATATGTGTGTGTGTGTGTCTGTGTGTGCTGCTGTTTACAGAAGCTGCTGCTGTTGATGCCACCCGTTCTGACATATGGCTAAAAGGGCTTCGGAGGCGCGGCAGTTTGTGTGCCAGTTATGCGGCCATAAATAGTTAGCTGGGACAGCGCACCTGACTTCAGTACGTAAATAGTTAAAAGTGATTCCTTTTGACTGGCTGCCGGTCTGTCAGGAGCTTGTCCTGTGCTGCCGCTGCTGTTCAGTTTGCTGCTCAATTTAACAGCAACAAAAGGGCCACTTAAATATGCAGCCAACTGCTTGTTGTATTTGCTTTTGCTTTTGTTTTTGCTTTTTGCTTTTTTGCGCCAAGTGCCAAAAATTAAGTCAAGATAGCGACAAGCGGGCCAGCATGAAAAAAATACACAAAAATTCAATTTCAACTGCTGCTGTGTTTGCCCAGCGTGAGTATGTGTGTGTGTGTGTCTGTGAGTGTATGTGTATTTATAGCTTCTCTTGTATTTATTTAGTATATTGTAGCTACACACACTTGCGTACCTGCTGCGTACGTTGTTTCCCTAACTGCCTTCCCCTGCTTCTCTCTCACTCTTTTTCTGCAGCCTTTTTTCACTTTTATTATTTTTTTTTTTTGCCCTATTTACACAAGTTGAACGCTTGAGTTGGTGCCTCCAAAAAGAGTTGCTTGCGTGTATTTACTTTTGCTCATTTCTAATTTTCTTTCGCTTTCCGGTTTGGAGCATTACGTGCCTCCATCTTCTAAACTAAATACGGCTGAACTAAATTTTAAATTAGATTTCGTATATTATTCTATTTAAAATTAAAAATAAAGAAAATTGTTCTACCACTTGATTAGCTTATATTTAGTTAAATTAAAAAATAAATAAATAAAGAGCTGGTACATTGAAACCATAAAATATTTGTTTTAGCTTTTGCTAAGTGTTTCTGACATATTTGCAGATCGATTGAGATAAACGCAGGATAAAATAAAGAAATATAGCAAAATTATGGCATAAAAACATATTTATTAAAATTTTGAATGAACTGAACAAAATGCAATTGCAAAAATAAAATGAACAGAAAAATGGAAAAGTAAAATCCTATTTATTTTCAAAGCAATTTTCACAGCAGCTAACACAGGCAAAAGTTTGCTATGCACTTTACAAACATCTAATGAAAAATCGAATACTTTTTAAAAAAATTTAGTTATTTAGTTATTGTGTCTGCAAAACAGAGCACACACAGATAGATAAAATCAATATTGTCCAATGCAAATACATCACATTAGTTTATAAAGTGTTCTTAAACATAAACCTTTTGTTTCTTTGAAAGCACTTTCAAAATGTATGAGAAACTATAAAAGTTTTCCCTCGAAATATGTGAACAAGTCTTTAAATTGCCATGCAGAAGATTAAAATGCACTGGAGGAGTGCGTTTAATAAAATGCTTTATGCATTCTCGGCCTGCTCGGAGCTGGCAAAGTAAAACGCCCAAGCAACTGTCGTCTTTATGATATTACGTATACGCAACGAGTGCCTGGCATCAGCAGCCTGTCGACTGCCTGCTGGCAATATTAATTTTTCCAGCAACTTTATGATGTGTGACCAACGGTGTGTGTTTCTGTCTGTGTGTAGCTCTGTCTCCTTTTCTCTGCCATTTTTCCGTTCACTTACAGCATTTACGGCATTTATTTTTCAAAATATTTATTTTTTTTATTATTTATTTATACTAGTTTTACAGAGCCCGAATCTTTTTTGTTTACACAAGTTGCAGTTGTTGTAAAATTCCAACAGGAAAAGCGGATTATTGCTTCCGCATTTGCGAAATTTGTAAAAGAGAAACAAACTTTGCACCACCCAATTCCCAGCCCGCCTTCAAGCTATTTCCTTTGATGTCTGCATTGGTTGGCAGTCAAAAGTGCACTTAAAGAAATCTGTTTGCAAGACCTAACCATGGCAAAGAGAGCTAAACCAATTAGCTATCTGAACGCCTTCAACCCAAAAACATAATGTTTTAATCTTTGTATATATTTTCCCTCATGTGTCATTAAATAAATAAACAATATTTAATATTTAAGCTAAACCTTATTTACTTTTTGATGGTTTTTACCAATAATGTACATTTCTATACAATTCCAAATTTATTAAATAAATAAATTCTGAATAGAGCAATACATATGTATTTATTTTAAGCAAAGTTTTTGGAGAATTTTAATCAAACATTTTATGTGTCCGCATTAAATACAAACGTTCTTTATTTGATCAAAAAACTTGTTATACTTTTACCAACACTTTCAATTTGAGGAGCAGTTAAAATTGCTTTGACATTTAGAAAACATGACACTAATTCCCTTGACATACCATAAAAACCGCAACGAAATTGTATCTTTGAACGTCTCAGAGATTAGGAAACAAGTCAATTCTTTTGAAGTTTTCAGTAAAACCACCACAAAACCAAGTATAATATATCATATATATATATGTATTTCCTTTTAAAACTAAACAAACTATGTGCGCTATAAAAAACTTTGAAGAGAACTTTTAACACACATTGCGTATTAGTTTGAAATTTTAGCTCAGGAATTGTATTTTGTGTAGTTGCTCGAATGGGGAAACTCATTAACGCAGATTTGCTCATGAAGAAGGCAGGGAAACGAGGAGAAAAACGTCTTCAACCAACTTGGGTTTGCAAGAAATTAGCAGGAAATAAGCGAATAAAATTAAACAACAAACTGTGCAAAATTTAGAGCAAAGTCCAATGTTCTTGGCTTCACTTGCAGTTTTTGAGCTGCACTTTGTGCCGAGGATTTTTGTGGTAGAGTGAGGTGGGGTTGGGTGTAAACAACAAAACTTTTTGCTTTGAGCAAAATGTTTTCTAATTCCCAAGCTCACACACACACACTTTCAAACATCGCAAGTTGAAGCTTAGTGTCATTTCACATAGTTGTTTGGGTTTTATTATTAATTTGAGTGGCGGAGGGGCCTTCAACACTCAGTCAACTCATTCGACAATTTAATTATGCTCATTAGAGCCCAACGAGCTGCCTCAGATGCGTGGCACAATTTAATGCATGCCACGTTTCGCGCATAAACCGTACAATTTACGACTTTGTGTAGCCAACGAGGCACGCGCGCAATTTGTCAATCGATAAATTTTGGGCCATAATTAATGCGGCTTATTGGCATTTCATATACTTGACACAGTCCAATCAATATAAAAGTATCTTTTTGTCGTTATGTATCCAACGAATTGTATCTTGTATGCTGTGTGCTTTGCCTTTCGCTTTTACTTGATTTTTATCTTTTTTCTATATTTCTAAATACATATTTTTTGATTTGTTTTATTTGCAGTTACAAAATTTGTACGCATTGGTATTGCCGACAAAAACGACTCTCCGCC
Organism: Drosophila nigromelanica; assembly: GCA_004149465.1. Lineage (NCBI taxonomy): Eukaryota > Metazoa > Arthropoda > Insecta > Diptera > Drosophilidae > Drosophila > Drosophila nigromelanica. The sequence continues at coordinate 21,819 of SCDS01000195.1, read as the reverse complement.
ATATTTCGATAGATTTCTGTACGAGACTGAAATCGATGAAAATGCCGATTTGCAGAGCACAGTACTCACTGTCAACGCCAAGGATCACAATGAGTGTGAGTAGACTTTTAACAATTTATCTATATATACATATACTGCATACATATTAGGGCCTTTATACATATATATCTATATAGCTTTAATCATTTAAGACGATTTGTCATTGTCGCTTTCTTTCATTTTGTAACTCGTTAAGTACAGAGTAAATTAATTTCATCTCATTGCGCTTTAATAAAGCTTAAGCAAAATTTGTTGCATAAATTAGACATTGATTTAATCAGCTTTGCTTTTAATTGTAAGTGGCAAAGCGCTGACATATAATCTGTGCGAGCCTCTTTGGAGGGTGTAAATAACAGTTGATATGCATAAAAACATACTTAAGGGTGTAAATAGCCGTTGATATGCATACAAACTTACTCAAATGCGTATCTTATCTTACGGTAAATCAACTTAAAAGGAAGAAATTCAATGCACGGGTTCGGTTAATTACGGATTTAGTTTTGTTGAGCAATGCTCTTATTTAATACATAAACCTTACATACAAAATCTCGAGTATAACTATGTCAAAATTGAACTGATTTTCAGAATCATGATTTGATGTCCTTATTGATATGGCATTTAAATTTTTTGCATATTTGAAAATTCAATTTCTTTGGGTTTTTTTTCTTAATATCATTTGGTCCCCCAACATAATGTTGGTAAACGAACGCGTTTTTCAATTCTTACATTTAGCTATTTATTCAGATAGAGGTTTTTTTTTCGCACATTTTTACTTCACTCCTGAAGACAGACAATTTATCACCTTAATAAGCTCATTTAATGATATCTAAAATCATAATCAGAATGCACATTGAGAAATCTCAGTTAAGAATAAGTAATTCTAATCTTTCAATAAAAAATGAAACATTATTAGTTATATGGGATAAAATAACGTCACGTCACTTTAACATTTTATTTTATTTTATTTAAATCTAAACAAATCCAAAATGATGACTTGTATCAACGTAGGACAATTTGACGTGACTTTGGTTACGTTTAAAGATAATAATCATAATGTCATCAGTAGCGAAGCTTATGGCAAATCATTGTGTGGCTTTGTGGCATTAACTTTTTTACTCATATCGTGTAATGTCATTTCCTTGCACAGTGTCCAACGATTTATACATAAAATAAAAAATCATATACACATAAATAAATGATGATATAAACATTAGAAAAATACCAATTTGGCAATTTCTTATATGGCTGCTGCAGAATATTTTTGAATATTTTTCACATTCGAGCACACAAAATACTTGCTGCTGGATCGTAATAAACATTTGTTTATTTTAATACGCCGCCAGACTGTGTGCGTGTGTAACCATTGTGAAAATATTATTGCTCATACGACATGTACGCCAAATATTTACCAAATATTAACAAATAAGGGCTCATTGAAGACAAAGATACACAACAAGAGATACTGAACTTTCGCTCGCCATGAATAAATCCATAAAATAGAAAGACAAGCATGGAAACAGACAAGGCGAATGCTCCTATTTATGTATTGATACCCATGCGAAAACTATCATTGTAAATATTATGGGCACCAGAACTACACACACTTACAAGCAGGGAGGGGGAGATGGGAGAACAGCAACGAGCGCAAAAAGATTTGCAGCATCGCAACATTCAAAATCTCATTGAGAACGTTTAACAGCTTTGATAGGGGAGTAAAACAGGAGAGAACCAGAAGACACACACACAGAGACACACAGACACACACACACACACACACGTACGCAAACCCCGTGGGACACACATGTCGGATTTCGAACAGCAACAGCCCCAGCCAAATCTTTGTCCTCGTCAACGGCGCGCCGTCGTGACGACTGCGAAAAAAGCATTAACCCGAATTGGAAAAAGAATTGAGGGGAAAAAAAAGAAGCCAGAGTTGAAGCAGAAGAAAAAAATAAAGCAGCAACAGCAGCAGCCATCATACAAATTGGAATGTGTGTGTATGGCACACAAAACAATAATACGAATACGAGTATTTGCCAAAGTTGAGCAACAGCAGACGCGAAAAGCAAATTGGAAGTGCACAACTAGAAAATTTCCCTAGTCTCAGAAATTTTTTCAAAATATAGACTCGAGAAATACCAAATTGTGGCTATATATAATATATCGATATTTATCAATACCAAAGATTTACTAATAAAATTCATCTGCATTTTCAGATTTACAAAAACGAACTATGCTGTTCAAAAAATTGGCATGCATTACCTTAACCTAATCACACTCTTCGTGCACATTTTCAATAGCTACAGGGTATTAAATTTGTTAGCTAGCCAAATGCTGTGTACATAGGGAAATCCATATCGCTTCTCGTACGAGCAGCTCTTACAAATAATATATGAATGGCCCTTACATATGTATATAGAAATAGGTGGAATTGGGGGCCATGACAATCTTTTATGTGATTTCTTTTGCCTATTTTCATAGTGCAAATGGTATGGAATGGTATGCACAAAAATTAAGCTGTAAAAACTTTGGTGATTTCCTCTCTAGACCCGAGCAAATTCAACATTCGAAATTTATGAGCGCAAAAATTATTTATTATTCAAGTATGTGACTGTTTTCTACATGCTGGCAACTTGTGTTGGACAGCAACTGTATGCGAGATGCTCCTTAAATATTTAAACGAATGTGTAAGCAAAGTCAAAAACATGTTTCTTTTGTTTTGTAGGTCAGGTTAGTTTGAGAAAATTACGGGAGCTTAATGCATTTTGTATTTAAATTCAAATTCAGTCTTTATCTTATTTTCTTTATCTCCAAGTTAAATCTGTAACAACCTTTTTAAGGATAAAATAATTTTTAAATGGAAATCGTTTGCTTATAAAAAAAATAGTATTAAGAGTCTAATAACATTAACTCTCATTTATTTATCGAATGTTTATTGTTAAAGATAGATTTTTTTATTCATAGAGCTCTTGATTAACTTTTTATATTATATCAACAATATCTAAGCTACCTAATGTGGATGAAAAATATAAATTACAGAAATGTGAGTCTTTTATTTTCAAACTTGACTCAATTATTTGATTCAAGTGTACCGACTAATTTAATCTTTTTTAATACAGCGGCCAAGGTCTTTGGTTTAAGTGCGTTAAGTAATCCTTTTTGTGGAATTTTCTGGTACTTGCATTGGCTAACTGGGGCCATTAAATGGCTTTCCATTATCATCTCAAGTTCTTGCCGTCATAAAGCATTTTACCGCCAAAATACAATTCAGCCATAGACCGTGTCAGGATTGAAAGCGCTCTAGTTGGCCAGGGCCAGTCATAAAAAGAATTTGCCACGACCCAAGCATGGAGCAAGCACCAAGCACTTAAATAAAGTAAGGTCAAAGAAATTGGGGAATAGAGCCAAGGAACAATAAGAAATGCTGAGGAGAAATAACGTTTTCATCTTTTTCTTTTATTTAACATTTTAAACTGACTTTTCATGCTAAATAAGTATGGCATATAAAACAACAACAACAATAACATGTTGTACTTGGAAAGGAGGGCTCAGACAGCAGCTGTGGCCGCTCCGACGTATGTGTGTGTGTGTGTGTGTGTGTGTATGAGTATGTACACTTTTTTTTGGCTAGTCTCTGCGGGACAAGCTGAGCAGCATTTCCCATGGTGTCTGTGTATATTAATTTATTATCATTATCAGTGATTTTAAAATGGCGTCGTGACATCGTAAATTATAAATGGCGTTGCCTAAGACTGAACTAAGACTGGGGACTACTTAACGCCTGCCAAGATACCGTTGCCCCGATGCTGCTGTTGTTGTTGTTGTTGTTTTTCTCCTTCTCGTTGTGGTTGCTGCGTGAAATTTGTGGCATTTAAAAATTGGCGACATGTGCACGCATCTGCCAAAAGACGACAACATACATAACTTAAAAAGCTTTAATTACATTGCGAGGGTCGCTTTTAAAAAACTCTTGAAGATTTTGTAATTCTGTGAAATATGTCAGAACAGGTATAAAAAAGGTTTGTGGTTGATTTAAAATTTATATTAAAGGGGTTTCAAATTGGTTTAAAGTTGGCTTTAAATAAACCCCCAAACATTTTAAAATTTTAAAGCTTGAAAAGAACAATGTTCATATCTTACATAACAACTAATGCAACTAATGCAACATAATACTCTCCGATCACAATTTAAAGCGCCTTTATCAAGTGCTTAAGCCAGTTAAGATTTTCTCCGTCTTCGTTTGTCGTTTGAAGTGTTTATGTTGATGCCAAGTAACCCGCTGAAGTTCACATATCCTCACATGCTTACATGCTTTAATTGAGCAGAAAGCTGTAAAGTTAACGTCTAATGTACCCAGCTCCGGGGCCAAGTTGCCTCTGCTTTTTCCTGCCTTCTCAAGCACGTTTCTAGACTTTGGGTTAAGCGATTTACGCCTCGCTAATTTCCGCTAATGTTTGTTATTTTATATATTTTTGCATAAATGAGCTGGCAACTGTTCCTTCGGCTGCTACTTCTTGCCACGCCCATATGCCCAATTCGCATGCTTGGCGCACATGTGGGATATTTAGCTTGTTTACCATCGACCCGCTTTTCCCATACTTTCAGGAGCTGCTGAATAATTTAATAAGTAAATTGAAGACCAGGTTGTATAAGTGCTGACATAATGTTTTCAACGAACTTAATTATTTTGCCCTTTTGCTGACTTTTTCGTTTGCTGTTTCGTTGACTTTGATCTTTTCCCTGAGCACTTCAATTAGATGTCAAAGAAGATGTTCTAGAAACTTTATCATTTATACAAGTCAACATTTTTGTAATTTTCGCCAAGTCTTTGTACAATTAACTGAATAAACTTAGTATTTCTTTTAAGTCTAGATTTAAGCCCGTAATCAATAATAAAACTATATTATAAGAATCTGAATTTAAAAAACAAAATGTTACATATATATATTATAAATACATATGTATGTCAATTTACTTAACCACTTTGCCATCTTCATTAAATTGATAATAAAGAGTCTGATGAACAAAATAAATTAAACTCTCCCAGACCCCGTGTTGCTTCAATTACGCACATGCCAGAAGCAAAAATGCATTTCCCGGTTTCATATTATGCATACGCCATGTGTGACTTGTTGAAATCTGTTTAAGTTTTAATGACATCACCAACTGTGACTACATACACATACATGTTGTGTAATAAAGAACTAAAACAAAAAAAAACTTTTATTTTTTCCTCTCTTTTGCAGCGACGAATATTCGATACCAGATCACAGGCGGTAACATAGGCAATGCCTTTGCCGTACAGAATACGACCGGTGTCATCTACGTGGCCAGTCCGCTAGACTATGAAACGCGGCCAAGGGTACGTAGTATATATACGTATACCTGTCATCTCCAACTCTTCCCTTTACCCTTATCACACGTGCTGCTGACAAAGCCTACTTAGAAGTCTAGTCTTAACTTTTAGTTGTTACTGCTGATTTTTTTTTATTTGTTGTCATCTTTAACTTCAGCTTGTTTCATATGGTTTTGCATGCATAATTTATACATTTTGGTTGCCATAGAAAAAATATATGCAAAACTATGCAAAACTTTCAGACTGGCGGTTTTGTGATGTTCTGCGAGCTGTGACGAAAAAAAATTAATCAAAAAATATGCGCACATGCAAATACACGCACACACACGTAGCATAAGTAACGTGTGAGTAAAATTACAACCAGACCAAAAAAAACAAAAAATTTAACTCAACTCGATTCGACGCGTAGATTCTACAGTTTTTTGGCACATTTCCCATTGGGAATTTTTAACGTGATTGCACGCATACAAATGTAGATATATAGCTGTTCCCCTGCCCCATCTGCAGCAGTAGGCTTCAGTGTAGCTGTCAATGTGTTGTCATGCAACAAGCAACTGAGGCGGCAACAATACCGCAAAACATGTGTTGCCCAATCGCTGTTTTTTTTTCTTACTTTTGTTTTGTTTTCGCTTGCTTGCAAAAGTTTGACAACAATTTTCTTGCTTGCCTTTTATGGGGAAAAACTTTGAAAGTATCCAGTCAAAACAGGCAAATTAAGCTCTTGCTGCATCTTTAATGCAGTTTGTTAAAACATTTGATCACATTTCTATTCACTTTTCATTTTATGTCGCAACATTTAGTATGAGCTGCGTTTGGAGGCAACACGCAATCGCAAAAACAACTATACCACCGTTGTCATCAATGTACGCGATGTAAACGATAATCCACCTGTATTTGATCGTCAAACATATCGCACACAAATCACTGAAGAAGATGATCGCAATTTGCCCAAACGCATTTTACAGGTGAGTAAACTATTCAACGTTTTTAACATCTGCATCGCCTGGAAGATATTATAGCGATAGTTAAGCGATAGGAAAATGTTAAATCCATTAAAAGTTTTAGATTATTGTTATAAAAATGTGTTAAAATATATTGCTAATCTCCCATGCGATATATTAATCCTAAGCAAAAGATTTGCTTTTTAAAATCAACTTTTTTTATCCTTTTTGTTCTTAAACTCCAAAACGTTACCAAAATCAGTTGCATTTAATCAATACATGTTACATGTAATTCTGCTGTTCCACAATTTCAGTAAATCCTGTTGTTCTCCTTTGGGCTTAAATCAATATTTTTTAAATATGGCCGCAGTTACTGAGTAGCCACTTTTGGGAGTTGACGCTCCTATCATTATTTTCCCATTCCACATTTATTATCGCCTGCTTGCTTTTACGCAATTTAAATATTGACAACAGCAACAAAAACAATAACTTCAACAACAACAACAACAACCACACCGGCCAAGTACAATACATGCAATTTGCATAAAAATCGAATACTCGAAATATTATAGAAGCGAAAAACAAGCAAACCAGAGCAGACCAGGCCAGACCAGACCAGAGCACGCCCAAACCAATCCAGGCAAGTCAAGCCATGGCTTGTAAAGTGCCAGGCGATTCAGCGAGCCGCACAATTCGGCCGTAAATACAAAATAAATACTCATTCATTAATAATAACGTGATAGTTGCCCAATGGTCTTACATGAAATATACATACATACATACATACATACATATATACAGATATATCCAATATTTATATGTATGTGTACGAAGTGTGTAAGTCTGTGGCAGCGACTTTTATTTAAGCCATAATTTACAACAATCAACAACATGAGACACAGAGAAAAAGGCTGAAAAAACTATCTGTCCGCATGGCAAAAGGTTAAATGCTCTTATTTTTCATTTTTTTTAAAGCTCAACTCGAACACGAAAATGCTATAAAATTGAGTGAGTCATAAATAAGAGTTAATAAATAAGTATACATGTTTATAGTGAGTGCAAGGAAATAAAACTAAGTTGATAGATTAACTTTGTAGCTAAAAAATAATGCTTACAAAATAAATGAAATAAAAAGGCAAAACTCAAGTACACATATGAATTCACAAGAGGCAATGAAAATAAATAATAAAAGATATTATTTATTATTATGGGTTACGGAAATCATGTTTTTATGGAAAACTTTTCGTATATATTCATTACAGAAACTACGCTTAATTATAGTTTACTTAATTTGCAAAAAAAAAAAAATAAAAATAATGTACTAAGTATATATGTGCATTAAATGAAGTATAAATATTGCATATACAAATAAAAAAAAAGGAAAATAAATTAAAAAGAAACAGTTTAAAAGCATTATAAATTAAAATAAAAACATTTTTTAAAAAAATATACTAAAATTAAACATCTTCATTAAATAAAATAGATAGTGAAAAACTTTATAATATTTATATAATAAAAAAGAAAATAATAATCTTAATTGATTTATATTGTTATATGTTTAATGTATAGCTTTTTATCAAGGCTTTGTTTGCCCAGCAATTAGTAAAGTTATTTTTATTATTTTCACACTATCAATAATTTTTATTTTTAAATATATCTGAAATATCTCCACAGAAAATGTTAAAAAATAAGTATACTCCATGCAGTTGACATCAATTACAAAAAAAAAATTCTTACTTGTTAAATATATAAATTGAAATTACACTACGTAACGGTAACTGCAATGGCGCTCAGCCATGCCACGACAACAGCAACAAAACCAACAACAACAATCACATCACCAACAACAACAACAACAAGAAATTGTCCGCGCATTTTTAATTACACATTTATGCTGAAGTAAAAATTGAAGTGGCGCCAAGTGGAGCAACGATAATCGACACGGACAAAGTATATATGTATACATACTTATTTATGTATATATGTACATATATACGGGCATATACAGATAAAGTAGAGCCAAAGGCGTTGCCTGCTGTCTTCGACACCTTTTGGCCAAATTGATTTTTGTGGGTGGCGCAAAATGAAATGCAAATATTTTTTGTGCTTTTGCACGCGGGACATTTATCGCTGCCACGCCCCAATGTGGAAAAGAGGCCTTAAATTATGCATGCCAATGGTAGGCATTGAGCCCACGCGCGCCTTTCCGCATTGACAATGTTCGAGTGTGTGTGTGTGTGCGTGTGTGTCTGTGAGTCTCCTGTTGAAAGGACAATGGCATACAGTGCTTACATCGCGGCACGCGGGCAATAATAATGGCACGTAGACAACTCTTTTGTCATATTAAATTGTGCGGAACATTTAACGTAAATTGTCGCATTGTGAATGCGGTTGTACGAGGGGGCGGACGGTCAGGCAATGGGCGTGGCTTGCCAACGTATTGCAGGCACTTAACACGTGGCAGCAAGCGCCTCATCTGGCTCCCATTTAGCTGCCTTTGAGTGCCTATTTCCGACATAAATGGCAATAGAATGTGGTAGATATTCATGTACTGGCGCCATTGTTTTGCCTAAATGGATTTCCGTTTGCATACTGGTTAACTGTGATAGCCACATTGCTAACGTTTTTGCAACTTGCCAGCTGTCAATGCAGCTTTCTTCTAATTGGGAGGAGAAATAGAGTTAAAAACAAGAGCTCGAACAGGCTTAGTTCAATTGAAATATGTCTTTACAGCAGCACAATGGATGTACTTTATTCACATATATTTCTGAATATAAGAACATATGCTTGAATTTGTATTCATTCATTTATGCAAACACTGCAATCAAATGAAGGCTATTAAGTAAGAGCTTACTGAATGCCAGGAGCACGTCATAATTCCCCCCATATGTATTTTAAGCTTTATTTTATTGTAGTTACTTTGGGTTTTATAGGCGAAAATGTGGACTGAATGCTTGTGCAATTTTATTTGTATTTTTTTAATCGATTTTATCAAAGTCCTAAACAATATTTTACAAAACTTTGTGGTATTTTGCCAAAGTCCGAAACAAAGTTGAAACTATGCGCATCTAAAGACAAACTTTATTAAATAAAATATAAAAAGGAATATGCAAAAATACACAGTGGAGAAAAGCTGAATTAATTAAATAAAATTTATTGTAATTTTTCTATCTCCCTCTTTTCATTGTGCCTATCATTGGACTTATATAAATTTAAACATCTTCTTGTATATAATTTTTGCTAACAACCCACAAATGGTTATCTGAGTAATAACTGAATAAAAGTACCCAACAATGTAAGCAAATTGTTGTATTTTATAAATAAGAATAATAAAGCCGTACAAAATATTCCAAGCGCACACAACGAAATAGTCGTAAGCACAGATTTTATTTAGTAGTCGCAACAAGAAATAAAATAAAATAAAATAACAGAGAGAATCAACAGAAATACCACAAGCCGATTGAATAATTACATAAATCTCGATAATATTAGCATTTTTCACTGAGGCACAAACTGACAACATTTTGTAGCCAAAGAAATGGAATATAAAAAAAACACCACAAAATCGAAGCATAAATTTACAAGCAATCTGGCATGCAAAAAACCGCAAGCCGGCACGCCCCCTACTGTTTCCGCGC